>VUQJ01033674.1:47954-61837 GCA_015108635.1 Andinoacara biseriatus | reverse complement strand
AGGGTCTCCCCCCCCCCCCCCCCAAACATACAAATTATTGCACATATTATGGTTTTATTACTTTAAAGAGGAATTGTACAGTCTGCAACTTTTATTTGGTCTCGGAGGTCCTGTGGGGCCGCCTTTCTGTCACACTGTGGATCCTGCCTAGTATTTGGATGAGTTCTATAATAAGAAGAAGCCCAATCCAGCAAATCTCAAAGGGCACCATGAGCTTTATCAAGATCTTTGCTACTTAAAATCAAGATCTGTGATAAAGCTTATCAAGATCTTTGAGATTTGTTGGGCTGGGCTTCTTCATCTCATAGATCTTGATAAGCTTTATGACTCATATGTTAGTATTATAACAGCAGTGGCGTGTAACATGAAGCTTCACTCTCAGTTGAGCTCAGTCTGATGTTTTGGCTTCTTATTGTAACCCATAGTGAGCACAGATATTTTGTCCACATTATGATATAATTTATTTCCTGGCTTTATCAGCAGTGCACAAGTCATTACTGATGTTTTGGTTAAATACTGTATTGGTTAGTTTGGATAGCAGCCACTAAAATGGTCAAACTGGAGGTCATAACATAGAAGTTGGCCGAGACTTGGCAAAGTTCCAGCAGCAATTGGTTGAGGACCCAAGTCATTTGCTGAGGATCATAGCTGAAGTACTCAGACTGAGGTATAACAGGACTTTGTCCCTAATCACATTTGTAGAAGCTATAATTTTCTGTAATCAAGGTTTTCTAATGATGCTCTATTAAGCATTTGTGGGTTTTCTTTTCTTTTTTTTTTAGTTTTTAAAGTAATTGCATTTTTGTGCTGTTATTCTTGGAAGCAAATGAGACGGCATTTTAAAGATCATGATTCTGGACAAAGGGAAAACAAAGCAGCAGCGGCAGCCAGTGCCACCTGTGCAAACAAGACCCTTCTGGTAAAAGATCTGCATTAGCAGAGCTCTGCGTTGGTACATAGCTCTCGCTGCAGCAAATAAAACTGGCTATTTCCATCTTCATACCAGCGGAGCGATAACAGAGGCTTTTTCTTTTCTTTTGTTTGTTTTCATTAAACGTTTCAGAGGCAAACCGGGAAAAAGCAGAAGTTAATGTGGGTTGGAAATGGTAGCTGAGGATAAAGAGAATTCAGATAGAGCTGGTGCAGCAGATGAACTGTCAAGCTAAAACAGTGTACTGTGGACCCCCACCCTCTGTCCCCTGTCTCAGACAAGCAGACATCCAAGTTCCTAGGCCGTCCCTGTGTCCATATTCACACAATGGCTCATTGGTGTCCTGATGAAACCAAGCTTACAGAGTTCTGGCCAGTCTCACTTAATTAGCTGCAGAGTATATCGCTGTGTCCTGGCCCGTCGCCACTCCCTGGAGCATAGTTCTGGGGGGTTCACAGGCAGGTTTTTCGGTGCTATGAATGGATCGTCTTTGTGTCTGCAAACTGAGGCCTGATTTTTACATGGCCGAGACTCGTGTTTTTTTGAAGGCGTTTACCTTGGCCTCCCTCATGTTGAGCCAGCCCTGAAATGTGACACTTCAGTGGGGCAGTGTGGTAGATGGCACATATTGCACAAACTTGTTCTTAATGCAAAAGTATAAGCACTTCCCTTTGTTTAATTCTAATGTTTACATTTATTGCCATTTACTAGGATGCAGTATGTGAGCAGAAAACCTGTTTTATGCTGAAAGTTGATGAGATTTATTATTTATTTATTTATTTTTGTCTATCATCCTGCAGCTGACAATCATCTTTAAGAACTTCCAAGAATGTGTTGACCAGAAGATGTACCACGCAGAGACGGACGAGCTGCCGGCTGCATTTGCTGATGGCTCCAAGAACGGAGGCGACCGCTATGGAGCAAACACTCTGCGTGTTGTGGAGAAGGTTCCTGGGCAGCACGTGGAGATTCAGGCGAGGTACATCGGAACAACCATCGTGGTCCGGCAGGTAGGCCGCTACCTAACCTTTGCTGTGCGGATGCCGGAAGAAGTTGTGAATTCTGCGGAGGAAGATGACAACCAGGACTTGTACCTGTGTCTTCACGGCTGCCCTGCCAACCAGCGCATCGACTTTAGGAACTTCAGAGCTCGAGCAGCGGAGGTCCACAGCACCAGCAAGACCAGGAGCGGCACCAGCGCTCACAGCTTTACCTACCAGTCTGCAAAGAAAAAGTGCAAAGAGCGGCTTCCGGTGGAGGATCTGTATTTCCATTCCTGTGTGTTTGACCTCCTTTCATCTGGAGACATAAACTTCACCATGGCAGCCTACTACGCTTTTGAGGATGTTAAAATGCTCCACTCAAATAGCAAAAGATACCACATCTTTGAAAAGGATGCTGAAATTAGTAGTGCTGAACAGAAGGGCAGAAATTTACTTTCAGTCTTCCTCCTCAACCTCATCGCTGTGTTATTGTGGGCAGTTTGTCTATAGTCTCTTTACAACAGTGTCCTCACGGTGTGTCTGTCAAAGAGCATTAGAGTACCATCGCTGCGTCCTACATCGGCTCCGCTCTTCTGTTCTGGTTCTGTGACTTGACAGGTAGCTTTCCAGTGGGTCATCCCCGACCGAAGTCTCATTTTAATGCTATTGCCATGTCTCGACGTCAACCTAATGACAGGACGAGCTCAGCGTTCTCCCACCTATCATCACATGTATTTAGCTGGTTCATTGGATTGGTCTTTGAAGAGAACAGCGGTGAGAGAGCCCAGCTACCCCAGAGCTCAGGATATCCACCTGGGATTAAATCCCACATTCTCACTGGGGCTGCATACCTATGGGAAGCCGGACAAGATGATCTTTTGCAGAAAGAGGAGTTTGCTGATCCTCCCTACTCTGATCCCCTCATTGGTGCCAAGCCAGTGAAGCTCTCTGTAGCTCATGTGGCAAAGCAAGAGGACCTGACAGGGGCTTTTGTTAACCTTAGGCCAGAAGCAGCTCTATGTTTGATTAGTTTCCAGCTTTGGAAAAGCTGGAGCCTTTTGGAGGAAGTGCTCAGCCAAAAGGATGTCAGAGCAGCGTCTCCAGTTGTCTGCTGTGGAGATTAATGGGTCATATTGTTAGGTTTTGTGTGTGTCTGTGTGCGTGTGTATGCGTGAGTACAATATGTGTGCCGAATTCAGCATCTGTGGTTAATTTTGTGTTTGTGGGTGCAGCATTTTTCCAGACAACAAACCTCCAGCGGGAGAACTGTTTTTCCCAAGTCTTTGTGTTGCACCTAAAATTTCAGAAATGGAAAAAGATGAAGCGCTCAAGTTCATCCAGTGGACTCTTATCAGCCAAGTAGCAAATTCCTAAAGGGAACTCAAAAATAGTCTGCTTTCATCTGCGTGTCATTCCCACTGTCATGCAGCCTTTTTCCCTCCTTTTGAGCCGTCGCGACATGCTGACGTGTCGATCAGACAGTGTTTGTGTGAATGTAGCTAACAAGAAAGCAAAAGTACAAACTTGTTTAAGGGCACTCAAAGCGTTTACAGAAGGTAGAGCAGCCAATCAAAGCCTGACACCTCTTTGAGACCGTTTTGTGAATTTAAATCTCCGTTTCAAGTGTCAGTGGTGTAGATGCCGTTAGTACTCGCTGTAAAGACATCCATTCTTGTCAGTTAAGCATTTTATAGACTACCAGTGTGCTGAGCTGACTGTGGCTTAGTGAGTAAACGATAAGCATATGTCTGTAGACGTGATTTCATGGCTTAAGTCATTGCCAAAGAACAAGCCCCTGTGCCAACATTTTTCGAAACAGCTGAATTTTCATCTTTCAGTCTTGAACAGTTTGCGATTCCTAAGTGTATATAACTCGTGTTTGTGGGTGAATTACAGTAACACGCACTGTAAACGCAGCATTAGTTTCTGTTGCTGCAGTCTCACTTTTGCTTTTTCTTGTGTTTCACAATAAAGCTCTTAGGTTTCCAGTTGAACTTTGGCTCTCGGCTGCAGTATCTGTTAGTGTGCAAGTCCTTCCTGTAGGTCCTGTTACCGCTGGGGCAGTTTTATGGTCTTTTATTCTTTACACTGAAGTATTTGGCAGGCCTTACTACTGCTATTTGGAAAATGTATTGGTGCGGTTTGATGACAACAAAAGAAAAAAAAAAAACATACAACAAACAGATGATTGTAATGTTGAATCTTGTGTTAATAGATGTAATTTATGTTTGTGTGTTTCACAGTAAATGGTTCTACATGTGTAATGTGAGACTGTACATGGTTTGTGCATTGAGTTTAAATTTGTATATTACCTGTTGTGTTTTGAATTTATCACTCCAGTTTTTGTACACGAGATGTTTCGGTGAATGTGAACTTTTTTTTTTCTTTCGTTTTTTGTTTTTCTTTTTTTGAAAAGGGATTTTTCTTTTTGCAGAAACATGAGCGCCACAGAACAGATTAGTCTTTACTAAGTACAGTATACACATCGGTCTGTGTCGCAGTGATTAAATGTTAGTTTAGTATCAAACAAAACAACCCACCGTACTTACAGAAGAGATTGTAGTAAAGTGTTTTTGGGGCGTTCATGTTTTTGAGTTTAAAGCACTTTATGTTTTCTTTGACATTTAGCTCTTTTGTTTTGACTTGTAATGGTTAAAAAATACAAAAAAAAATAGCTGAATGGGAAAATGCCAGAAAGATCAAACTGTGTTGTAAATGTGATCCCACATGCCAGCTGTTTATAATGTAAATTATTTATTAAATAAAAGGAAAATGTCTCGTTTATCGGTGTGGTGTGAGTTTGAAAGCATTTTTTGAAAATCGTGTATTTTCTCCTTGCAGTTTGCGGTGCTTGACTGCCCCCTGCTGTAGAAAGGAGCACATTTTTAAACAGATCCACTCCAGTATGGGCTCAGCTTTTGACTTTGGAGTTAAAAGTTCCCATTAAAAATGGCATTCAGAGCTTTATATGAAAAAGCTGAAGTTACATTCTAGGTGCATCAACAATTTGTAGACATGCATATTACAACATATAATTTAGAATTGACAATCAACCTAATATGCATGGCTTTAAGGCTGTGTGAGGGTCCCCTGCAGGCATGGGAGAAACATGCAAACACCACACAGAAGTTTCAAACTTAATCATTCTGCTGCAAATGAAATAAAACAGGAGGGTGAAAATGTAGGTTAATAACAGCAAGATTTTTACTGCACGTCTTTGAGCCATTTCTGACCCTCTTGGTAGGCACTAGAACGCCTCGGGCAACATTTGAGAGAGTTCTGGACATCAAAGCAGTCTGCAGAAGGTCAGAAGCATTTCATTAGTTTGATACAGAATTCCTAACATCCTGTTTGGAAGACTCGAATGCATCCAGAATACAACATTCAGACTTATTGTTTGCTGTTGCACTGAAGAACTCTGATCCAGTCTTCCTCTCCTACCACTCCATTCACACTTGCCTGCAGCAAAGACACAGCATGAAACTGCCATTATCATGATTGACAGTAGGAATAGTTTCCTTAGGTTTGAGTGCCTCACTTCACTGGAATGATGACTACAATCAGTTGTACCCATAATGCTCTCACTTAAGCACTCAGCAATTCTATTATGCACTGTACAACATATACGGCAGTATGCAGGAGATGGAATTCTATTCAAGAATATTACGTAGAGCGGTGTTTCTCAGGGCCACACATGAAAAAACATGCACAAAGCAAATATTTTTTTAAATTAGTGTTTGTAATGTGAGGATTTTGTTTTATATTAAGGTTTATTTTGAATTTGTGACATGAATAGAAGACTTGAAACTGAGGAAAAATTCTCTCTTAGCTGCATAATGTGACCTGTCGATGTTTGGCATGCAAGTAGTGCATTTTCCCACCAAGGGCCGTCAGTGCAGACATTGACACATTATTTGTTATTAATAAAGGGATTGGCCATCTCTTGCTGACCTGCAATACACATGGGCACAACTTTTCTTAGTGATAGAAAATACACAAATTGGCCTTAAACAGTGCGTCTGTTACTGTGTGCTGTGTTTCTGTGCTGTTAGAGGAGCCAGCGTATGGCTGAGGGCCACACACTACAAATGCACAGACCCAACGTTTGTTCCCATTTCTTTAGCTGAATTGAAGAATAATGTCAAAGATAACAATGCTTGACAGGCATAAAATAGTATTTTTGAACCAACAAGGTGATTCTCAAAGAGCTATTAGCCCATAACTTGGAATATCCTGGCATGATGTGCAGTGTGTCCTTAAAAAACATGAGGAAACTGGGCAAGTGGAGGTCAAAAGAAGAAAAACTATCAACTGGGGGCGGAGGGGATCCAGTAAAGACCTGCCACAGATCTGGCCCTTCTGTTGATCCATCTACTGTTTGCTGAATCAGAAATGATCTCAGTGGAAGGGTGGCTGTCAAGAAGCCATTCTTAAGGAAGGGAAACAGGGAACAAAGGCTGAGGTATCCCAAATTATAGAAGAACTGGACTGGAAATCAGTGGCAACAGGTCTGACAGAGTGATGAATCTAAATATTTTTGGTTTACAGCATCACCAAAAGGTATGAATCTGCTCAGGAGAGCGGTACAACAGTGAGTGTCTGCAGCCATTGTTGGGGATTTTTTATTATTGCCATTAGTAGTTATAGTATTTATTTATAGTATTCATTTATTAAGCAATAGTAGTAATTATACAACCACTGGAATAATATACACCGTATACAGTGGGTACAGAAATAATTCAGACCCCTTTAAATTTTTCACTCTTTTAATTTCATTGCAGCCATTTGCTAAAATCAAAAAAAGTTCATTTTATTTCTCATTAATGTACACTCTGCACTCCATCTTGACAACAGATTGTGCATGATTGGGATAATTAAAGTATTATGGGGGCATACATTTAATTAGGAGGGTTATGTTTGATTGTAGCAGCATAAAAATGCTTCAAGTTTAGAGATGACCACATTATTGATGGGACGTGTCACAAAGAGAGGACTGCACCTGATGCTGTAGCCTAAGAGCAT
This sequence comes from Andinoacara biseriatus, assembly GCA_015108635.1. Lineage (NCBI taxonomy): Eukaryota > Metazoa > Chordata > Actinopteri > Cichliformes > Cichlidae > Andinoacara > Andinoacara biseriatus. The sequence goes on along the minus strand of VUQJ01033674.1, from coordinate 54,901 downwards.
TTTAAAAGAGTTGTGCAGATTACCAGGAAGTTGCACAGTTTGATAGTCACATTATTTCAAAAGGGAACAGAGGAATGCAAATTCACTTTTTCTTTTTTTCTTTTCCAAAATAAAGAGCACATTAGAAGCCCCGGTCTCTCCTTCTCTTCATCTGTGTCTTTGGCTCGTCTTCGTCATGAGCTCTCTGTGTTGAACATGGTGGAGGTTCTGTCATGGTGGTGGTGTTGGGGATCTTGTCAAAACTGATGGAATTATGACCGCAGAAAAGTACCGTCAGATGGTATTGCCAACATGCAGTACTGTCTGGAAAGCATCTGGCTGACAGCGGCTTCATTTTTTTTTTTAGCATGACAATGATCCCAAACACACTGCCAATGAAGTAAAAGCATACCTGGATAGAAAAACACAAAACAGAACTCTATTTGTCATGGATTGGCCTTCCCAGAGCCCGCGCCTCTACATTATTGATGCAGTGTGGGATCATCCTGGCAGAGAACAGAACTAAAGGCAGCCAACATCCAGAGAAGAGCTTTGACTGACCTGTAAGAAACCTGGAGAACTTTTCCTGAATACTGCTTGAAGAAATTACAAGGTAATATTGACTTAGAAGTCAAGCTTGTTAGAATTTATATATGTTTCCATAAATCGTTACACCGATTTCTCATTGTCCTAACAAAATGAGGGGTAGCTTAAGTTTTTTGCACAGTACTCTACATATGATCAAAAATAAGGGAAAGCTGTGTGCCTGTTCTCCCTTGGCCTGCATTGGGCTCTCTCTGGGTACTCTGGTTTCCTCCCACAGTCCAAGGGCATGCTTATTAGATTAACTGGTGATTCTAAATTGGCTGTAGGTGTAAATGTGAGCATCAATGATCGTCTTCCTCTCTGTGCTCACCCTGTAATAGAAAGGTGACCCGTACAGGATGTCCTCCGACAGCTGGAAGAGGCTCCAGCCCTCCCGCTACCCTGAATTGGATAAGCAGGTAAAGATGGATGAATGGATTTAACAGGTCAACTGAAAGCGTCACACATACTAAACTCTTGAAATGCCACAGAATTATTTTAGTTCCCAGCATCAGCTGCTATAATTATTACTGGATATTTTTTAAAATATAGATGTGGTTCCTGTGAAGATTTAGTCGAATTCATACTGAAGCTACAAGGTCATGTTGGGAGACAAGGGTGGGTCTCAGGACAAACTTTGTATTCCTCACACACCTCTGAAAGTATGATTAACATTTTAGCTGCTGCCTTTCCTGGTCACCCTCTGCAGCATTTATACATTTTAGAAACTCAGCACCTTCATATATAGCAGCAGAGATACTTTAAAAGCTTTTTGAGCACTTTGTGTGTTCCTGCGGCAAAAGATGAGGCAATGAAGCCGTTCTAATAAATCCACTGATTTCATGAAGTCAGCCATAAGGAGATGAAAGTCTTTGTGTAACAAAGTTTATTACATATGTCCAAACATATGTACAACACATTTCTCATGAAGAGTGGTTTTTGTCACAAATATAAATTATTTAGACTTTCTTTAAAGAACATATGATACAGGAACTGTAGCTTGCTTGATGTGGAAGAAAACATGGGCTGGCTGCTCACTGTAGCAAGTTGGCTAAGTACCCCCGGACAAATGACGAATGATTTCTTTATATTATTGTTTAAATAGTTCTCAAATCAGCAACTCTTTTGGAAAGCAGGCAAATTACCAGAGTAGGTCCCTTCACCAGTTTGCACAGAATTACAATTTTGTCCTTAAAAATGTGACTGCATCCCTGCCTGCGTGAGCCCTCCATACTGTCCATGAGCTGATATACAGTTTGATAATACAGACATAAATAAGGCACGAACGGAGAAGCAAAGAAAAAAAAAAAAAGGGGGGGGGGGGGAGAGCAGGGCCAGATTTGGCACAGGAAGAGTGACTAAATATAATAAACAAGGAAATTTCAACAGCAACTTCCTGATTACACCTCAACAACAAAAATATAGCCAAAAGACTGACTACAGGGAAAAAAAAGTTTCTATCACTTTTTTTTTTTAGTTTTTTTTCCCCCCAGATATAACTTGAGTATTTAACCATCATAATACTGATAATCAGAGATTGTTCCAAGTTGTAGTGTTATGAACTTTTGTACAAGTTGCTGCAATAAATACTGATTCCAAAGCTTTCAATTCATCGGGCCTACTGAGAGGAAAGTGGTTAAATTCAACAGAGCAGGAGGATTGCAATGATTTATACAGCTACACAATAATGATTATTTTTTACACATGAGAAGAGTGACTTTGTTTTAAAACCCACTGCTGCGCTTGTAGAAGAAACAACCTGGCTTGTTTCATCCTTTACGCGTCCACAGATCTCATTTTAACCCACACGGTGAAACTCCACGATTCAGGTACGTGTTCAAGACAAACGTTTTGAACGTGCAGGAGACGACACGGTACACATTCTATCTTATGGAAATCGTCTGATGACATCATTTGCACTTAAAGCTAAACGCAAAAATAAAGTTCATGTCATGGTTCCTTTGGGAATTATCCCATACATTTACCATTCAAAAAGGCCAAAACCATCAGGCACTTTTAGGATGGAGATCAGGCTTTAGTTCATGTATTCTATATTTTCTTTATATTGTAGTCCATGGGACTAAGCATCCATGAGCGCTCCACTCAGTCTTACCATGATTAACTGATGAGTTCATTTAAATAAAGTTGCATGTTTGTTTGTTTTTTTCCATCTTTAAGACAGAAAACAAGCTTCTTCCTTCAGGGCACAAATTCGGAGCCACAGTCACTGAGGGAGGGAAAGAGCAAAAAGTTTGGTTTTGCTGGTAAAGAGGGGACATGTTGATTCCCTTTTCAACTGTGAGCTTATGTTTGGCCAGTCCAGACTTGTCCATGTGGCTGTGACCCTGGACTAAACACTTAGATGGGTATTTCAGCCTGTTCTGGGCATAATTATGTTTTCCTGTTGTTCCAGTTTGGATCTCCCATGGCATTCAGCTCTCCGGGTCTATCCAGTGGAGAGCGGGAGTCTTGGGGCGACTTCTGAGCCTGCGGGGAGCGGGGGTCCAAAAGTGGAGGTGGTTTTTCAGGGTGGAAGGACCTGCCATAATGATCTGGCCCAGGTGGACCTGTTGGTCTGTGATCTGGCATCCTCCTGAAATCCTGAAGAGGACCATCTCTTCCCTGGTGGTAGTTGGGACGGAAGTCATCAGGACGTCTTCTTTTGGGGTCTAGATGCCTGAAATATAATTTAACGATTATTAAACTAAAGAAACAATGGTTCTTCTTGGATTTTTATTACATTTAAACTACAAAAACATCAGCAGACCACAGCAAAAAGCTCCTGTTGAGTATTCTACTGACTCCAAACAGAGGGACGTCACGTTTATGCAACCTCACAGCAAGAGGCTCTGGGTTTGATCCCAATGATGCTTCTTCTGTTGGCATTATACAGGTTTTCTTCAGGAGCTCATCCAAAATCCTCAATCAGTCTCAAAAAAGACATTCTTAACCTCAAGACTTTCTTCGTGGTTAAATAAATATTTATTAATAATAATAATAATAATAATAATAAGCTTACAGAGTGCATCTTTGTAACTCATGTAGTCTGAAGACTGCATGCCACCATATTTGTGTAACTCACCTGTCATAGTAGGGTCGGTGACCCCTGTGGTCCCGGTCGTTGCTGTACTGCTCGTATGGCCTTTTTCGAGGTGAGGTGTTGTTGCGGTAACCGCCTGAGCTGCGATAGGGGTCTCCATGCGGCCGTCGATCACCGTAGTGGTCCTTGTAGCGATGAGTGTCGTAGGGATGGTGACGATCTCCCTGCCACGATGCGTTGCTGTTACCTGGATAGCTGTATTTACGGTCCCTCTGCCAGTCTCCTCGATCTATAACAGAAACACCGGTAAGCAGATGTTAACTGACCAATGTTTGGGTCTCTGGCAGGAAAGACTTTGTGCTCCTCATGACTAATAATCTACTAATAATTATCAATCCACACGTACCATCGTTGCCAAAGTGCCGCTTGCTACCGTACGGTTCTCTGTGGTGTCCGTGGAGTCCCGACTGAGTTGAGTGCGATGCAGGTCTGGAGGACGGCTGAGTCCCCGTGGAGTCTCGACTTGAACCAGAGGGCTCCGGCCTGAATGATTTTACTCTTCCCGAAACATCCTCCTTCTTCTTCTGCTCCTTCTGGAAATGTCACAGTATAATTTGAGTGGTGCTTTGATACAGTATAACAGGTCAGGTTTATTGCCACACTGTTCCTCACCTCTTCCTCGTGCGATCGCTTCTTTTGTGCCATTTTGTAAAGCTTGTGAAGCTTCCTCGCACCGAACTCTGTGAACTTGGACACAAAAATCCAGAGGTTTCTGCCAATTTAAAAAAGAAAAGAAAGAAAGAAAGAAAGAAAGAAAAAGAAAAAAATAAGTGATTAGCAGAGTTAAAGAGATGACCCTTAATTACACAAAGAAAAAGCATTCTTCTCACCTTCGCCATATTTTGACATGTTCAGGATCACTATAAGCTTTAAGGCACTCTGTGATTCGGTCTCCAATCTTCAGCAGGCATGTGCGTGTGTGCTGAAGCTGCTCCTGGTCGGTTAGACCCTCATCCGGTTTGTCCAGCTGCTTCAGGGCCTTTTTCACAGGCCTCATACGCTCCTTACACTGGACACACAAACAGCTCAGAGTCATGCAACGCTTTTTATTTGTCTATTCGAAAATGAACAACAAGAAATTAGTGCACAAGAGCTAAGGGAGACGCTCACAATACTGAAAGTCTCCTGGTCAAGTTCATCGTCCTCCTTTTCTTCAATGGGAATAGGTTCAGATCCAGCTGTAATATGAACCGGACCTTGAGTCTTCTTCCCTTTTGCGCCTTTAGCCTAAAAGAGCAGACATCAAAACATCCTTCAGCTGCACGTTAATGCAACCAATCCTCACCGATTCAGCTTGTGTAAATTTGAGGAAAGAAGATAAAAGTCATCAGCTCCTCTCTGAAATACCTTTTCTTTTCTGGGCTTGGCGCCCTTCTTTTCTTTGTCCCCGTCTTTTTCCTTTTTAGGAGTTCCCTGTTTTTCTTTGTTCTCTTTGTTATCCTTTTTCTTTTGTCTCTTCTTCACATTGGACTTTTCTGTTCCGTCCTCCTGCTTAAAAACACACATATAATAGCAGGTGAAAGACTGCTTTGACATTTAACACAATCTGTATTTGTAAGGCTTTGAAAGATCACTGTTTTTTTTTTAACTGCCATTACATGAACTGCAGACATCTGCACGTACACAGGTATTTTGGTAAACGTAGCTTTTTCTATGCATTTTGGTCTTTTGTCTACATGTAAATTGCATCTTGGGTCACTGAAAGCTGAGCTTTTGAAAAACTCCTGCCAGGGTGAAGACTTTCAAAAACACATTTACAAAAACAGATTTTGTTTCACATCCTTATTTTTGACATAAGACTGTGTGTTATTATTTGTGGGCAGCATTTCTCCGTGTGCGTAGCCTAGAACCCTGCACAAAAGAGCATAATTCAGTGTGGATTATGGTTTGGTCTTATGGCTGACCTTGACCTCGCCCTCTTCTGACAGGTTGTCTGACAGGCGGGGGGAGGAGATGTCGTTGCCCTGCTCATCTTTAAGAATCTTGTCCTTCTTCACCCGAGGCTTCCTCTTCTTCACTTTGACCTTGGAGGAAGAGAACAGTGAGTGCTGTAGAGGTACTGAGGGTCCCTTTGTGCACATGCAAATCCAAATTAATGAGATACTCAATGATTAATAGTGCCATACCTCCTCTCCTGTTTTAACCTGATCGGCGCACTCTTGTTCTTTTTTAAGCAACTTGAGAAGATACTCTGCTCGCGCTTGCAGCTGCTTGGCCTGAGGTTTCTTGCTTGGGTCATCTTGAAGAATCTGTGCAGAAATATTTTAATGTTACTCTTTAATCAATCTGTAAATGTTGTGTATCTATAATATTTTTGCTGTCTTCTACATTGAAGCGCTATTTTTCAACTCTGCATTAAAATCAAGTGTGCGTGATGCGTGCCTTATCAGCGAGTTTGAGGTCTGGATCGGTCTTGATCAGATCCCAGTTGCCAAAGCCGTGCTCGTAGATGCCAAGCAAGAGCTGAACGTCATCCTGCAGATCCCAGTCTACATCAAAGTGAGCTACTTTCACCCTGCACGTCAGCTTGAACCTGCAAGAATCAAAGTGTTGCCAGTTTTAAGCCACAAAAGGTCACCTTTTTTTTCTGAACATGACACAAGACACTGTGTTCCTTCTTATTTCTGTCACATCTTACTTATTTCTCTCAGCAGGGTTGGAGGGCACCGCTTTGTGCAGTGGCTCGAACTCTTCCTCGTGCTGGATGATGGACTTAGCATTGACCTGCACCCCTGAGATCTTGATATTAATCCCTCGCCGCTTCCCAGGACCTTTAGCTATAATAATAATAATAATAATGGATCATTTTTGAGGACTCAAAAAGCTTTTCTTTTGCTTTTAAAATATTACCTAAATGACTAAAAACTACATACCTTCAACCGGGTTCTCTTTAAGGTGTTCCTCGTGCTCCTGCACTGCAGTCACACAGCTAGAATGAATCAGTTCACCGAGCCTCTTCAGGTCCGCTATGGATTTGTCCACCAGCTCAGAGTCTCGGGCAATGCCTTCCAACCTGGACAAAAATAAATAACAATTTTTCAAAACTGCTTAAAATGTTTGGAGCCAAAATATCTTAACTGCTATCTAAACATGTATGAATACATGCTTACCTTTCAAGTGGACATCCAAACTTCTTGTAAGCCTTAATGAACCTGTTGATAAGTTTATGAATACATTTTTTTTATTGTGCTTCTGAAAGGATGCTTACAAACACAACTGAATCTCACTTTAATAAAAAAAAAAAAAAAAAAAAAAAAAAAAAAAAAAAAAAAAATTAACACGG
>VUQJ01033674.1:9943-22953 GCA_015108635.1 Andinoacara biseriatus | reverse complement strand
TGGCAAACAATGCCACAGATGCTGCCGTGGGATCCCGGATTTCATCTCTAATGACGTATCTTCCGACCCTGAAAAACATTGTTATTTTCATCTGCGTGTTAACAGCTGCTCTCATCACGTGCCTGGTGGTCAAAGTGGTCAGGTAGGCAGGTTACCGCAAAAATAAAAATAATTTTACGGTTATGAAACTGTGAGACCCGTCAGAGTGATGAGTGTCTCGGTGCTACAGTCGATACAAAAACAGGGGCAATATCGCCGTTTAAAATCTCAGCAGTGTCCTGGTAAATTAATCGATGAGGAGCATGTGGTTGTTTTTGGCCCCATGTGATGGTCCAAGCACAGGGGAAAGGTCTGGGCCTGTTAATTGTGATCCTATGGGGGTTTCTAGGCACTTCGCTAAGCACAAGTTTAACTTTATGCTGCCTTGTGTAGCCGTTTTATGTGTCTGTAACCTATGAAACTAATATAATGTGAAGGAAGCTACATTTTTACGCATATAAACATTGGCTTTATATTTCCTCTGATTTACATACAATTTATTTGAGGGATGACCAAAGTCAGGTTTAATTCTGCTACTTACTGTTTTCACTTGCAGTTAGTCTGTTGATCATATTTCTGATTAATCATTAAGTCATTTAGTCCCTTAACATATCAGTAAAAACAATGTAACATTCAATAACCTTGAACTGCTTATTGTTTGGAATGTTGGCGCATAAATAAATAACTGATGATCACAATTTTCTACCATTCAGTTACTAGATTCAGCACTGTAAAAATTGAACATGCTCCATATGGCATAACTAAAAGCAAGATCACAACTTCAGGTTGTGGGCTACATGTTCCAAAAAGGGGGAGGCTTTAATTCCTGTACTTGTCTCATGTTGTGTTTTTTTTTTTTTCCTTGCAGATCTGGCAGAAGAATCAGGAAGACGCGGAAATATGATATCATCACTACACCTGCGGAGCGGGTCGAGATGGCGCCTCTGAATGAGGAAAACGACGACGAGGATGACTCAACCCTCTTCGATGTCAAATACAGGTTGGCTGTTTTATATTGTTTTTGTTTAGGCAATAAGAAGTTCATGCATTCATTATATTCTGAGAAGAACCAGAGAGCATGTTTGTCTTCTATCTTTACTGGCCACATAAGCAAATAAAAAAATTAAAATAAAAAAAGTATATTAGTTTACGAATGTGGATGAGATCCTGACTGTGAATAGTGACGTGTGATAAGAGTTGTTATAAAGGCCCTTTGATCTGTCAATGATCTACAGATCATAGTGTTTCTATGTGAATGTTTAGCTCTAACACAGCAAAGTTGAGATTAATATAGATTTAAAACACAGTATTCTGTTTTTCTCAGTCACCTTAATCTTTACTATTATAGTCATAAAATATTTAAACCTTGATTTGCCTATGTAAAGCAAATTGTGCTTCAGTTTTGACTGTGAAATTTTGCACAACGGCAAGTTTGCCAGCCTTCGTGAAGCAGCTGCAGCTCGTCCTGCTTTTAATGCATTTTTTTCTTCACTCGGTTTTAAAAGCACAACGCACAGAAATAATTCTAACCCAGTGTTGACTTTAGGTTTCACCCTTCCGTGCTTTCAATTGTTCTTTTACACACAGTCGCTTCCTCAGAGGAAGGTGGGACGCCTTGTTTAGCTGACATTCCTGGCTTCCATATCGGTCGGGACTCTGTGGGCAAACATCCTCCCTCCTGTTCATTGAGTAACTCTGAATTTCTCGTTACAGGTGAACACCAGCACAGGCATCAAGGTTTTTGAGCTGATGACTCCCAGTTGGCCCGGGACAAGTGATTTCCTGCATTATTTTATTATCATTTTTTGTGTGTTTCCAAGTCTTACCATATCAGCAACTTATGCTGTCTGTGCATGGCGTGTATCTGTGGCTAGATAGTGTTTTACCATCACTGTTTGCCGCTTTGCTTACGCTTTTATCATGTGAGCCAAATAATCTGCGTGGTTATTTAATATTAGAGAGAAGGAGCCTTCATGTTGTAACTCCTGCACACGAGTCTTTCAGGAATCACTGGTCTTGGGAGTGCAGTCGTCTCTGTAACACTTTAGCACATGGACGTTTTCATAGTCATTATTTTTCATTTGAGCCGCAGTATCAGAAACGAGTGTCTGCTTTAAAGCCATGTCCATAATGCAGGGTTAATCACACTTTAAATAAATAAATTCGCTGTGGTCACCACAGGCCATGACTTGATGCAGAAAATGTTCATTTAACAAGAGTACTTTCTTCAACTGTACAATTTGATTAATATTTTTGTAACCAAACCAAATATCTATATCTACTAACCACTTCATTGTGCATATATACTGTTGAAGACTTTGTCAGGAGTGTGTACTTATATTTTTTTACCGTGTGTTGTTTCAGACATTCCTATTTTGCTGCTATCACAGCTGATATTTATCAAATTTGACTTAAAGCTCAAAGACTATTTGTAAGATGTTTATGGAATATATACCAGTTTGAATGTGAACCCTGTTGTTGTTCGAAACATGCGAGGAGTTCATCTTATCAAGGAAGCGCCGAGCAGCATCGACACCACGTGTAACGACTGCGGTCGTGCCGCTACAGCGATTAGCAGGCGCCCAGTATTTTATTTTCATAGCCAAGTTAAAGTTTGACTTTTCAGAGTCCAAAGTCCACTTACTCAGTTAAAAATATCCTAAAATTTGATATTGCTTAGATAATCTAACAAATGAAAGGCCCCCCATTGTAATATCCACTAATGCCTAACTGACTTCTTCTCATAAAAGGCAATTTTCCTGAGCTATGAATGTAATGAAGGTCTTTTTTTTAACATTTAGGGGTCTTAAACAGAATTGGTGCTTTTGATAAATACTATTTAAAAAAAACAACGCTCATATTTAAACTCATATTAAAAATGATCTACCTAAAAATGTATTCAAAATAAACAAAATGAAGAGCAGAGGAGATCACAACCCTCCCATGTCTCCATCTGCCCTGTAACTGCACTTACAGTGTTTGAAGAGCGGAGCAGAACAGACGGATTAGGTGTCTGCAGCACATGAAAGTGGAGGTGACCTCCTGTTTGAATCCAAACTGCTATTTGATTGTGCACCGCGGCCTGTAGGTGCAGCTGTTTCCGAATGACCTCCATCCCGGGTTTAATAAGAAAATAAAAGAAAGGCGACTGCCGTGACCAAACTTGCAAGACCAATTTAGCATTTTCTTTCCAGGAGAAAGAGCACTGCACCCCCACCGCTCTTGAAATAAAGTGTTTGGCAATTTCAGAAAACTGGATGTGTTTATTGTCACTACTCAGTACACAGGAGTGTGCAGAAGTCTGCGTCTCATTCATTGAATCATATGTGAATCAAGAAGCTTGTAAATATACTGTGTTTTTTTTTAATGATGTTCTGTATGTAGACATCAAACTGACTGCTGTTATTTAGTGTGTTTTCCATCAAACTCTTTGCCCACTGTTCTCTTCTGTCCTGTCGTTCACTGTGCGGAAAGTTGCAAATCCATTTTTTTTCTATGTGTGTGTCTGCTCTATGTTCTCGAACGATGTCTTTGTGTGTGTGTGTGTGTGTGTGTGTCCTGAGCTGTGTGAAATCGTGGAAAAACTGTACACCTAAACCGTGGACTTTTATTACAAGCGTATCATCTGCTACAGATCTTGTAAAAAAAAAAAATCAAAGCTGTAGCGGTGAAGCTAATTTCCATGATTTCACAGTTGACCCAGAAAAAAAAAAAAAAAAGTTACAAGTGGAACTGTTTTAAAAGTTTATAGTAAACAAGTCGCCGCTTGGTTTCTGACACAGATGTTTGTGCAGCCCTGTCTGTTTCCTCAGTTTCCATTTATTTGAAAACCCACTGAAATAAAAGCTCTGCCTTTGAAGTGATTAGGAAAATTTTTTTTTGTGTATTTTCTGCCACAGAAAAGTACATTCACATCGTCATAAATGCACACTTTAAGCATCGGTGAGTCATACTGAGGATCGTAAAAACACAAAAACTGGAAGATGTTCAAACTGTACTCATTAACACAAGACAAACATGCAAAAGCAAGTTTTTGTTTGCTGGAATTTGCACATTAAACAAATGTTAACAGCATATGGGGGGGGGCAGTATAAAACTATACAATCCTCACAGCTTTGCAGCAGATAACACGTGTGAGAAAGTTGTCTCATCTGTGGCAAACTCCACATTCTGGGTTAATTAGCTTAATAGTGTTGGTCACAGAATGTTTCTATTTTTTGCTAAACTCAGACAAGCTCTCACAAATAAACCTTTCATTGCTTCAGACTGCTGACGTCTCTAGTGCAACTTTCATGTCTATTCTTAACTTAATTGGCAGTGTAATAAGGCCGACATGCAAGTCAACAGGCGCATCCCGTCAAAGCAACACTTTTGTGGACAAATCACATGGGTGAGAGCGCATGAGGCTACTTGTTTAGCCGCAGAGCTCTCAGAATATTTCAAATGCTTCTCTTAATTTTCTTTAACAGAGGCGTTTTGTTACAGAAAAATACCCAGAGCTACCCCAAACGTCAAGACAACTCCAAAAACAAACAAACAAAAAAACTTTTACTGAGGTGGCTCCTCGAAGTACAAAAATATCATTTAAACTCACATTAAGATGCTCTAGTTTGAAAAGTCAGTCTACTTTTAGCCTCAAAATGTACATAGAAAGGAGTTTCTTATCTGACCTACTACAAACATTTTTTGCATACTCTGTTTGTGTGTGTTATTAATTCATAGCTCTTCAGTCAACACTTTTTCTTATGTCTGGGCATGGGGATGGTCCACTCACGGATTAGTGAATTTATTTACTCTAGGCACAATACACGAGCAGCTCCACACATTTCTGTATCAAACTATTATATTGGTTTAATACTACTCCAAACATGCTAAATAGGAACAATCAACACATTACTCTACGTCCGGGGTTCTCAAAGTGTGACCTGTGAGCCAGCGGCAGTCCCTGTTAACATGTTGTGAGGCCTGTGACGACAACAAGGAAAGAATGCACTAGTTTACATTAAAGTCATCCACATGTCAAACTACCATATACACTCAGTGGCCACTTCATTAGGTACACCTTTCTAGTACCTGGTTGGAGAGATTCAACAACGCTGGAAACACAGATGTAGAGCCGTATTGACGTGACAGCATCAAACAGTTGCTGCAGTTTTGCCAGCTGCACAGCTATGATGCAAATCTGCCATTCCACCACATACCAGAGGTGCTCTGTTGTGGATCTTATGACTGCGGGGGGGCCATTTGAGTACGGTGAACTCAATGCCATGTTCAAGAAGCCAGTTGGAGATGATCTGAGCTTTGTAGCACAGTTATCCTGCTGGAAGCAGCCATCCGAAGATGGGTACACTGTGGTCATAAAGAGATGGGCATGGTCAGCAACAATACTCAGGTAGGCTGTGGCCTAAGGGGTCCAAAGTGTGCTGAGAAAATATCCTCCACACCATTACACCACCAGCAGCAGCCTGAAACATTGATGCAAGGCAGGATGGATCCATGCTTTCATGTTGCTTACACCAAATTCACCCTATCGTCTGAAAGCAACAGCAAATACAGACCAGGCAACATTTTTCCAAACTTCAGCTGTCCAACTATGGTGAGCCTGTGTGAACTGTAGCTTCAGCTTCCCATTCATAGCTGACAGGAGCAGCACAGGTGTGATCTTCTGCTGCTGTAGCCCATCTGCTTCAAGGTTTGACATGTTTATTGTTCAGAGAGCCTCTTCTGCTGTCTGCGTTACCGTTGCCTTTGTGCCAGCTGGGAGCAGTCAGACCATTCACCTCTGACCTCTGACATCAACGAGGCATTTTTGCGCAGAGAACTGTCGCTCAGTGAATATTTTCTCTTTCTCTGTAAACCCTAGAGATGGTTGTGTGGGAAAGTCCCAGTAGATCAGCATTCTTAAATACTCAGACCAGCCCGTCTGACACAACCAAACCTGCCACATTCAAAGCCGCTTTTAAATCACCTTTCTTCCTCATTCTCATGCTCGGTTTGAACTGAACAGGCGTACCTAACAAAGCGGCCGGTGAGTGCAGCACTCGCGTGTTGCAGCCATCATAGCAGACTAAACCTTCCTAACATTGACAAATATAGCTGGTGTCAAGAAATGTCACATAAAACATATTAAACACCACAAAAATTACAAACACAAATAACAAACACGTCGCAAACGTCTCTAGTGTTTGTGATGTGCATTTTTCTTGTGCAGCCCTCACTCATGCTGGCTCCCTACATTGGTTGTCAGACCCTTGAGAACCCTTGATCTACATGAATAAAAGCATAAAAATTTCCAGCTCTCCCTCCTCTCAGTCTTATTCAACTGAAATAGCTGCTAATTGTGACGCAATATGAATTTAAAAGCACAATATGGGGTTTATTTATTCCCACTTTTGCAAGAAAATTAACCAATACATTCATTTCAAAAAGTAAACCTCTTCTTTATTACAAACATCGCAGCTACTGTCTCACCTTCCGGGGAAGAAACAGGGCTGGTGCTCTTTAAGGAAAGTTTACAAAGTGAGTTTACCTTCAGCTGAGTCTAAGTAAACATTCATATGTGAACAGCTGGTACACGCCTACATTATACTCACAGCCACGGAGTACAGTTCAGCGTGCTTTCCTTTCTTTATTTGGTTCTCAGGGTAACCTGACTTAATTAGATGGTGGTTCTGGTTTACTGGAGGTTTGAGTTTTTGCTTGTTAGTAACCTGCTCTATAACAAATTAAGGTACTTCACAGGAAGCTATAAATGCATAAAAGTTTTTCTATCTGAGAAAAAGCTGCAGCCACACGATGAACATCAGATCAACTCATTTAGAAGATTTTACTTAAAAGTGTTTGTGTTTTAAAAAAAAATGTTGGTCCACTTTTTTCCCTCCATCATCATTTTTCCTGATTATTAAGTGCTTCCATCTTGTGGCTCGACAACTGAAGCAGTAAATTTAACAGCTCTCAAAACACCCTCAATGGAGTCTTATCATCACATTATTGTACAGTTAGAATATGAATTTCAGATCCATTATTATTAACTTTTAAACCTGCGGCATTTCAGCTACTTTTCATTTACTTGCATTTTGGATCTATCATTTTTCGGCATAACCCATATTATAATAAGTTAGAATATAAAAAAGGAAATTATGTTTATTGATTTATTCAACGCACGCACGCACACACACACACACACACACACACACACACACACACACAGACACACACACACAAAAAGCTGTGCTTGCGTTTGGTTTCTTCAAACTTGAAGCCTCAAACGAAAGCTGCTCAAGAATGCAGAGACCTCAGGCCCGAGGGTGGAATTAGTCACTCTTGGAGCTTCAAATAGAAAAATCTTAATTCCAGCTGCTGAAAATAAGTTAATTCAAGTTTCAAGTATTTAAATCTGCTCTGTGAAGACTCCCCCCCAACTATTTGTTCTGGAGATCTTTCTGTAGTCTCTGCTGGATGTCGCATGCACCAGTGTGGAGCCGTAGCGCCCCCTGTCTGTGCAATGTGCTCAAGGTCCTGAACTCCAAAGGCATGGTGTGAGGACTCGAGCTGGAGGTATACTCATACTTCAGTGTATCGTAGTAGTGGTATTTAACTGATTTGCCTTGCGGGTCGAGCGGAAAGGGCCAAAAGCCGTAAAGGTGGATCTCCTCACAGAAGCGAGTGGCCATCGTGTACATGAGGAGGCCGGTGGTCGGACGTTTGATGTGGACATTGTTGGTCAGCCAGTACCTGTAGAATGAGACAGAGAGGATGCTGTAAGATGCACTCAGTGACAGAATAGGAGCCAGAAACAGTACAAAAGGAAGAAAATTCAAGGTCTCCATAGCTCTTTTCTGGTTATCACAATGAAGTCTGCATTAACTAGGAAGAACTGCTTTTCTCCTTCAGTGAGACAGGAGCGGAATCCTACGTGACACAAGCAAAAACACAGTTTGCCAGATACCTTTCTGTCTTATAATCCCACACACCAGACCCACAACTGCCTTATGCATCCCTAAAGTCTTTTGTGGCAGTTGGTTTAATATTTCAGGCTCTTAAAGATTAACAATCTTTCAAATATGAGCATTGGCTGCTTTCTTCCTTGCTCTCCTTTCTTTTTTCTTTTTTTTAAATCTTTGCAAGTTTTCTACTAGGGATTGGATGAAATAAGCAAATTAAAAACTTTTAATTTTCTGACACTTTTTAAACAGATTTACACAAAAAAAAAAGATAATAATTTCAGTTCTATTTTTAAGCGCAATATGCCTCGGACTTGCAAGGCCAGCAAAATCTGTACAGGAAACAAATCATTTCCATCTGTCTAGTTTCACGACCAAAAAGACTCTTGAAATAGAAATAGAAATTTCACTGCGGGAGAAAAAAGGATTTTCTCACTGCAGTTGCAGAGCCTCACTGTAGGTTTCTCGGGGGTAAAAAAAGTAACTTCTGGATGCTGAATTTGACATTAAATCAAAATGTTCAGGTGGATATTTTTTTTGCACAGTGTTTGCTGAGCACATACTGTATGTTCTTTTTTACTGTGTGAGCTTTTTATTTTTTTTTATTATTTTTTTTTTAAACAAAGCTGCAGACACCAAAGCGGCTCTGCACAACTATTTTCTCTGCCTGAGGTGACTAGCAGCTCCTGTGACAGTGACATGCCACATGCTCCCCTTGGGAGCAGCTTCAGGGACAGATGGTTACACGTTCACTTGCATCAGCTTCATTTTCCTTTCCAGCCACTAGGCCATTTGTCCAGCCTCGAGGCCACAACAGTCTCCCCAGTCTCCTCTAACACCCTCTATAGTTAATGTGGAAACTTGTGTTGAGATGCAGTAGGTAACCTCCCACTCTAATCAGTTCGCAGGGCAAGAGAACAGGGTTTAATTATCAGTGGTATCATCTGAGGTGAGAACCGGTTACAGTGAACAGGAGCACAAGCTTTATTCTCTGCTGCAAACTACAAGGATTTAAAGTTCAGCTTTTCCGAGAAAAGGTCAGGCACAACTATCAGTTTAGGGCAAAGACTGTTTCTTGTGTCCTGTAAACAACAAAAATCATGGGCAGTTGCACCTCTTTGCAATACAGAGAGTTACTTGGAGCATACAAAATGGCATAATTTGATCACTGACCAGGTTTTTAACGAGGCAGGAAAGAACCAGAGCAGAGTCTGGTTATGATAACAGAGGCGAGGACAGCAAAAACAATAGCACAGTGGGATTTTTTTTTAATAAACACAGGCACTTTAGACTGTATTTGAGAGCAATGCAAAACAACAGTTCCTGAAAAATCACTTGCAAGCTGTAAAATAAACAAATGAAATAAAATGATAAATATAATTTATAATATGATTAACCAAATGCACTAAACGCACCATGTTAAACCACAGCGTGCCAGCCTCTCCTTTTATCTGTGCTATTCCAGACAGTCCTGCAAAAGCCTCTCAACAGCAGAGCTAATAAATAAGCAATATTTGCAAATAATTAAGGCAAAGTCATCTTTTCACAAGCTCATGCAAATCAGGGTAGCAGAGCTGACGAGGAACACGTGACCACAGAGATTAAATTTGGACTTCACCTCAGTTAAGCATCAGTTTGACACCGAATTGTGAAATGTGCGTATTTACTTTCTTGCAGAGAATGACATTAAAAGATTGACATTATGAACAACATGAGGTCAATCCACCCAGCATTTTAATGCAGCTGCTCTGCTGGTTGCCTGGCAATGTCACGGTGTCGGCAGGCCTCGCTGCTCCCTGCTGTTTTTTCTTTTTTTTTTTCTTTTTTTTTTTTTTAACAAGATAGAGTCAAATTGTGGGAGCATTGTGACTCAGTGGAAATGTCATATTGTACTTATTGTACTTTGGTCCAGCACCACTTCTGACCCCCTGATTTTTTTTTAAATTTCTCCATGAGTTTGATATTTTGGTTTAATTTTGGAGCGATTGCTATGAATTCAGGGTAACAGAGTGTCGGAGCCTGTTCCAGTTGTGACTGGGCGAGACCATCAAATCAAACACAGAAAACCGCAAAGGGCTCCCATGGATGATTATGAAATACCAGCTATGACTTTTTAGCCACAGTATAGCAGCCGGTTGAAGACTGGCCTGCTGCACCATGTTGATTACTGTGCGCTAAGCAGTATGGAAAAGCCTGCAGTCAGAGTTTTTTGACTGTTCTTTTCCAAGCATGGTGGGCAGACATAGCACAGAATCACTGGAGAATTTTTAACTTCCCACTGCACTCAGGCGGCTTTGATGGAAAACATGTACAAGGAGATGGATTTAAAGACCATTTTCACCCTTATAGTCTCGTACTGAATCTTGCCGAGCACCCTCTCCTCAAAGTAAGCATTCAGCATTGTGCAGGTGCCCATCATGCCGACTAACATTAATTATGGAGCTCCACAGGTTTCATTTCAGGACCAGTTCTCTTTACATTATACATGCTTCCCTTAAGCAGTATTATTAAAGTGCATAGAATACATTGTCATTGGTGTACAGATGACAACCAGCTTTATCTATTCATGAATCCAGGTGACAGGCTTGTCTTAGAGATATAAAGGCCTAGATGACATCTAATTTCCTGCTTATAAATTCAGATAAAACTGAGGATATTGTACTCAGCCCTAAAAATCTTAGAATGGTGTCTAACTAGATACTTACTCTGGATGGCATTACCTTAGCCTCCAGGGACACTGTGAGGAACCTTGGAGTAATTTCCAACCAGGATATGTCCTTCAATGCACATATTAAACAAATATTTAGGACTGCTTTCTTGCATTTGTGCTAGTATCCCTAAAATTAGAACCATCCTGTTTCAGAGTGATGCTAACAACTAGTTCATGCATTTATTACTGTACCTCTCGACTGGACTATTGTAATTCATTATTATCAGGCTGTCCTAAAAAAAAAAAAAACTCCTTAAAAAGCCTTCAGTTGATTCAAAATGCTGCAGTACTGACAGGGACTAGAAAGAAAGAGTGTATTTCCTCATTGGCTTCCTCTTAAATCCTGATTCAAAATTAAAATCCTTCTCCTCACATACAAGATCTTGAATAATCAATCCCCAACTTATTTTAAAGACCTCATAGTACCGTATCACCCCAATAGAGCACTTCGCTCTCAGACTGCTGGATTACTTGTGGTTCCGAGGATACTTAAACGTAGAATGGGAGGCAGAGCCTTCAGCTTTCAGGCCCCTCCTCCGTGAAGCCAGCTCCCAGCTTGGATTCAGGAGACAGATAGCCTCTCTGTTTTTAAGATTAGACTCAAAACTTTCCTTTTTAAGCAAGCTTATAGTTAAGGCTGACCCTGAACCCTCCCTTAGTTAGGCTGCACTAGGCTGCTGGGGGAGTTCCCATGATGGAGTATTGCTTCTTCATTCACCTCTTGCCACTCTCTATGTGTTTATAAACCCCTCTGCATTTAATCATTAGTTATTATTAATCTCTGGCTCTCTTCCACAATGTGTCTTTTATCCCGTGTCCCTCCCCTGACCCCCAACTGGTTTCTTCCTGTTAAAAGGGAGTTTTTCCTTCCCACTGTTGCCAAGTGCTTGTTCACAGGGGATCATCTGATTGTTGTTGTTGTTGGGTTTTTTTTCCTGTATTATTGTAGGGTCTTTACCTTACAATTTAAAGTCCCTGAAAAGCATGAACTTGACCCAAGTTTGAGCAAAAACTCTAAAGAGCTTCAATTTTATTATTAGTTCAAGCGGCCAGTTAGTGCTGCTTACACCTTATTATACTCTGCTTGTGATTATATTAAACAAACAGGGTAGACGATATTAAACTGTGAGCTTTAAAGGTCCATCCGCTTTTTCCTTTTCAGGGTCGCGGGGGGGTTGGAGCCTATCCCAGCTGGCATAGGGCGAGGGCAGGGTACACCCTGGACAGGTCGCCAGCCTAACACAGAAACACAGACAACCATTCACACCTATGGGCAATTTAGAGTAGCCAATTAACCTAACCCCAGTGAGTGCATGTCTTTGGACTGTGGGAGGAAACCAGAGTACCCGGAGGAAACCCACGCAGACACGGGGAGAACATGCAAACTCCACACAGTGAGAGAGAGACCGGGCCAAAGTGGAATCGAACCCAGGCCTTCCAGATGGTATTCAAACTGTGAGGCAGCGGTGCTAACCACCGCTCCACCGTGCTGAAGGTGGCACTAAAGGTGTTGGGCAAAAAACCAGGCTCGCTGTTTTCCTTTTCTTTACTCGTGGGCTTCACACTAAGCTACCTGTCTCTAACATGATATAACAGAAGAGGTATTTTACATGTAAAGTGGGCCTAATTTGCATGTTCCTTAGGGAGAGTGGGGAGAGCGTAACCCAGGTTTTTATTTGTTTTTTGTTTTTTTGTTGTTGTTTCTACAATTTCTAAATGTCCCCTAAATGTGTCACAAGTAGACAATCCTAAAGCTAGAAATTTAAAAAGAGGGCAGCTATAAAAGGACACAGACACTGATCAGATGAGTGCGACTCTGCCTGTTCAAAACTTGCTTGTGCAGAACAGGCAGATTGGATCGGGAAAGCAAACAGAATGAACACATAAAATGGGATAAAAATGTAAACAAAGAAATATATTTCATACTTGTTCAGCTGTCTTTGTGAGACTTTTCATCTGCGTGGTTACATTTTGTAAAAGTTGGCACTTTTAGCCCCTTCAGGGGCCTTTTTGATCGTTAAGACTAAGTTTTAGGGTTAAAGTTGGAGTTAGGTTCAGGTCAGGGTTTGGCACTGTGATCTTAGGGGTAAAGAGGCTAAAGTCAAACATGCCTTTATGTGCCCTCCCCCCAACACACAGAATGGAATCACTTTAAAGGAAACAGCTTGTAAAAGGGAACAACTTTTAGCCAGAATCTTGAGAGCCACTCATCCAAATGACGTCAAACTGGGCACCGCACTCAGCCAGGGGCCCGTGTAATAGACCAGCCAAGTTTGAAGTGGATTGAAAGAACAGTTGTCATGATGGGCGAAGAACAG
>VUQJ01033671.1:6347-18401 GCA_015108635.1 Andinoacara biseriatus | reverse complement strand
ATATATATATATATATATATATATATATATACTATGTTGCCAAAAGTATTCACTCACCCATCCTAATCATTGAATTCAGGTGTTCCAGTCACTTCCATGGCCACAGGTGTGTAAAACCAAGCACCTAGGCATGCAATGTTTGCTTCCACAAACATTTGTGAAAGAATGACTCGCTCTCAGGAGCTCAGTGACTTCCAGCATGGTACCATAATAGGATGCTGAGAAAAAAAGAGGAAAGAAACGGGTCCACACACCAGCATAGTTCCTGAATAATATTTTATCAAGAACAAACCTTAACAAGAGAGTGACGTTTTGGGCCTTAAATTTCCCTTCCTCGGATAACAAATCAAAGCAGGACTAATTTTATACATACTTATAATACTATGTCATGTGATGTAGGATGCCTTCCAATCACATAACAGGAAGGCATTGAACAAACCTGTACAAAATCAGCCATCAGCATGAAAAAAATTATATAAATATACAAGTATAATAATACTACTACTAATAATGATACAAGTATAATATTTTTTTCTCTGTTTCCATTAACTTTTTTGGCCCAGCACTACTTCCGAAATTTGAGCTCATCAAACAAACACAAAAAAATGTTTGTTGCAATTATATAACTAAATAACATTATTAACCTGTTTTATAGACTGGAGAGGGTCTGCAAGTTCGTCCTAATCTGAGTGGAAGCCTTGCAGCCGCCTAAAACACCCAGTACTAATGTACTTCCTCCTTGTGGCGAAGCTACGCAATTACATCTTGATAGCCCCAATTAAAAACCAGCGCAACACTGCAGTAAACAAAACCTTTTCCACCAATAAATTCTTAAAACAAATTACAGTTGTGACCATACATTTGCAGGTATCACAACTGCGCAAAGCAAGGTCCATAAGGACATGGATGAGCCAGTTTGGTGTGGAAGAACTTGACTGGCCTGCAGAGTTCTGACCTCAACCCGATCTTTGGGATGAATTAGAGTGGAGACTGTGAGCCAGGCCTTCTCGTCCAACATCAGTGTCTGACCTCAATAATGCACTTCTGGAAGAATGGTCAAAAATTCCCATAAACACTCCTAAAGGTTTTCCAAGAAGAGTTGAAGCTGTTATAGCTGCAAAGGGTGGGCCAGCATCATATTAAAACCTATGTTTTAAGAATGGGATGTCACTCAAGTTCAGATGAAGGCAGACGAGCAAACACTTTTGGCAACACAGTGCATGTCAACATAGGTCATATGTTATTAAAGGCGAGGTGTCTTCAGCCAGGACATGTGGGGGCCCCATGCTGTATGTGTTGTACCTCATTCCTTTCCTTCAGGGAGCATAAGTTATGGCAGAATCTGCTTTGGACCTGATACATGAACTAAAACTAGCCTTATAAGATAGTGGCACACAAAGGATGAGTGTCTTGGGTGGAAAGGTGTTCCCGTCATGTAAAGGCGTATCAAAACTATACTCTTGTCTGCACCCATTAAGAAATACCAACTTAGTCCAAAGCGCAGACTGATGCTGATTGCACACCATGTACACCCGCCCCTGGACCCCAGCGTCACCTCTGCAGCTGGCAGACGGCAAGCTGTCTCTATGGTCTGTTCTTGTTGCACATAAAAGCAGTAACATTTTATAAAATAAACAAGAAAAATTAGGGGAAAAAAATCCAGTGTCAACAAAATATTTTTAATTAAACAGGCCACTAAATAAAGCCTTTTTTATTCTGACCTAAAAATGTCTGCCACGCTGGTAGGAGGAGAAGACTAAACTTTTTTCCCCAGCAGCATTACATAAACCTGAAGAAAATCGCGTACAAAGTAAGCCATCTGATTCTGCTTTAGCTGAGCTCCGGTGGTTGCAACAAGTAGTTTGACGGACAGCGCGCGTTTGGTTTTCATTAGATTGTCTCGACACTGACCCCCTGCCCCATCTACAGTAATGTGAAACCAACCCGCTGGCAGGCGCACCGTGCGGAAGAGAGGCGAGCAGAGCTGATGCAGTCTGCACTGCTTTCACAACCCGGTCCGCAGGCTGGACTGCGCTGCCTGCTGCGCACAAGTATCCAGAAGCTCCCCAAGTAGTAGCCTACCACTGATGCGCGCTATGGCCAAGCAGTAGCATTCACTGGAATAGATGGTAAAGTAGTCTTTGCAGAAGGGATTCTTCTTCTTCTTTTTTCTCTCCCCTGGAGGTGTGATATGACAGCCATGGTGAGCTGTCAGAGTGGCAGAAGCTTACGAAACGGCGACTGGGGCTTCGCTCCTCTGCTGGCTGCTGTGCTGCTCAGTTTTCTGTTTGCAGGGATGCAGCAAACCACAGCGTTTCCCACCTGGAGGTTAGAGGTATGCTGTGACCGCTTTTTTGACATGTGAGGGCAGGGAATGCAGCTGTGAAGTCGGCCATATGGTCTGGTTATGAAGTTAGTAAGATGGTAGTTTCCAGTTTAAGTCACATAACACCAAAATCCATTCAGAATTCTGCTCCATTTGGAAAGTGTTTATGTAACAGCTGAGCGCATACAGGGAATGATCTGGCTTTAAAGTATCTGTGATATCTCATTATTGAACGCTAATGGTGAAAGTAGCAGCATTAATGAGAATATATATATATACACACACACCATATGACACAGAAGCAAATGACAGCAAAAAAAAAAAAGAGACATTTATTTTTAATCCTCTTCAGTGAAGCCTGGTGTTCAGTAGAGAGCAACAGGTATCAGGAAAATACCAAATAATCTAAGAATGATTTCCATCTTTGTCTTTCACTCTTATTTTGCAAGACTCCATGCAATGCCCGTGCAATTTCATCCATTCCTCTGGCTTCTTTAAAGGTATCATTAGCTGGAAATCATCAGATGAAATCACTCAGTGATGGTAATCGGCATCAGATTCAATTTATGTGAAGTCCGATGAATGCCATAATTAAGTTAGGCTGTGGAACGGGTCTCTGTGCAGTAATATCGTCAGTGAATTGGATAAATGTGTTTCTCCACACATTTCAGTCACTGCCACCCACCCACTGTGATATAGAGCCCGAGGGATATCTTTATGTCATTTCCTTTGCCAAACACTCTAATTGTGTGTCAGTCAAGAAGCCTGCTGGTGGGATTGCATGACTGCGGGAAGTTGAGTAAAAATTGAATAAAAGAGCATTTCTAAGAAGATTTTACAGTGATTTATATTGAAATTAATGCACAATAATGTACTATAAGATGGTATAATGTTTCTGTATTACTACAAGAGATTAATCGTATTTTTTTTTATCAGTGTTGACAATGTTCAACCTCACTCAGTTTTATTTTACCAAGAAAATGTGCAGGTTGACAAAAGTTCAACAGACAGTCTGTGTTTTGATTTATATACAGAATATATCTTTTGTTTCTGAGACTGCAGATGAAAATCATAATCCCTTGTTTAGCAATTTCTGGAAATGAGGTTAAACTCTTCCAGACTCCCCAAATGATCCCCGTGGGATTTGTCCTCAGATGTTTTGCCCTCTGTCAGCTCTCATCACTGGCTTTGAGGTTTAGTCTGGAGGGCTCGTTTTGGCCCTCGTAGGTTTATGGTTTATCTTTATTTGTGGCAAAGTGCGAGATGGGCTTTGCAGAGAGTATAACGAGACACGACACAGCAAGAAATGCACTGGCTTTACCGCATTAAACACCTCATAAGTCACTAAACACATGACTCCAACATGTCCGCTGAGGTCAGGAAAAGCAACTTTTGTGTAAAACAATGACCTGTGCGTGTAATTCGATCTTGAATCGTTATATTTGACACCAGACCAGGAGAGATCCTGAAGTTTAACAACAGTGTGGGACAGTCACCGCCTGCCCCAGTAGTACTGTTTTGGAAAGGAAATGAAGGAAGTACTGCATCTGTTTGTCTTGCCTGGGCGAAGCAGAAACAGGAACTGGAGGATTGGGTGTAGATTCCAAAATGAAGTGAGGGACTTTGATATTTGCGCTCCATCTTCAGTGTTTTTCCTCAGCAAGAGACAACTGCATCAGTGGGTCCACAGAGAATAGCCTGGCATGAATGTTACAATATGGAAGCTTTAATAAACTTTAATATTTGGATCTTGAAAGCATTTAATTTTGGACTCTACTAGAGTAGCTGTACCCCATTCCCATTCATTCCTTATTTATCTTATACTGGGCCTTAGTGCCAGAGACATAGGAGAGAGACAGCACTCAAAGAATCCTGAATTAAAATCTATATAAGAAAGAAAATAAGGACAAGGATAGTGGTTGTCTTATTCCATGCTTAAAAACATCTAAATCTAGAAGTGTTTATAGATGTTCTGAAAAAAAAAATCCTGTCCTCATAGGAATTTGTGGTGTCTTGCTCTTTTTTCACTTAGATGATTGCAATCACATGGAGACCCTGGTTAGTTTCACACCCAGACTTGGCAAGCCGGACCCATTGCCTCTTCTTGGCTGCATCTTAGATCCTAAAAGGACATTTCTGTTATTGTTAGACAACAGAAGAAAACCTTAGTTTGAAGCATACTGAAACCTTTCACTTGACCACACCCCATGGTTTAAAATCTTATTCATGCACTCACATTTCACCTGATACCCAGTACCTCTGCTCATCAGTCATGTAGTACACGAGGGTTAGTTATAACAAACTGGGAGTTTTCAAGAAAGTCGGGTTTAAGCCCATTTTCACCCAGCACTTTCAAAAGTGTGTGCTGCTCACGTGCCTCCTGATGATTGCCAGTTGTGTAATTTTTCTCTTTTAATGTGTGCCTCCTTAAAAGCTCATTAAAGCCATCAGACAGTATGAGAAACATTCCTGTTGTCAAGCATGGAACGGGCTCCTCGACTGAGAAATCACAGCCTCTCGTCAAGCGCTGAAAAGCGGATTTATTACTTAAACCAATTTCCATAGAAAGTTAAAGACTTATCGCTAGGTGTGATCACTATTATGGAATATCTCTACAACTCAACATTAACCACAGAATATTTATGAAGGCACTAAAATTCAAAGCACCCATAGGCAGCCTTTCAAAGTTAGAGTGCAGACTCCAGCTGTATCATACTTAATGCAACACTTTTTACTGCTTTCCTGAGATGGAGCATCCTGGCATGAAACTGCCTGCACTTTATGATATTCACTGATGGGACAAAACAAAAAAAAGTTTAATTTATCTCATTAATGAGAGACACTTGGAGATTCAGTTACTCGCTTTGCTTCACAGCGTGCGGTGATTCATTCAAGGCTTTTCTTTGTCCAAGGAAGAAGCTCACAGCACTGTGCTGCTCATCGGGATCCGCAAAGAGGCCAGGTCACAAGTGCTTCACCTGTCCAGGAACAAGCGCTACACCCTCACCCCGGAGAAGCTCAAATGGGACAAGTTCAAGCTAACATACAAGTATTTATTTGCAGCCTGTCACATGCAAAATCTGTAGAAAAATAGGAAGGGGGAGGGCAAATATTAGTGAGAACAGAAACTGAGACAAGAGAATGATTTTGGTTTTGACAGGAAAATACCAAGAAGGAATTGAATGCAGTTCTAGAGATCTCAGACTGTAACTACAGCTGACGCGGGTTAACTGCACTTTAAAGAGATAACTTACCCAAAACCGATGAGTGTGATACATTATCTAATCCCAGTCACTGCGTGCACTGAACTGTGTTTGTCAAACCACCAAAAATTGGTCTGAATTATCATCTGACTAAGAACACTGTAAAACCGTGAGCACATAGGGGACTTTGAAACTCACGCTACAGTTTCTTGGCTTCAAAAGAGCTGGACTGAGCTGCATTAACTGTCAGGAGATCCAGTGACTTTATTCATTCTGGAGCTGTAAAAGGATCCACTAATGGGAAGATTAGATTGCACTAAAGGAGTTCCAGAAAACGTTGGTGCACGGCAGACAAAAATGCAGAAAGCCAGCCAAGTTTAAATCTTAAACTAGTAAGATGGGTGGTATCAACAATTTATTAAGTAGTATTAATGCCTGTCTAACTGAGATATAAGAAACTATCACGTCTCAGTAATGGAGCTGTGCTTGTGGTGCTTGTGGGAATTCTGGTGTGTCTGAACAGTAGCTATTGTGTCTTGGCAGATTCCTCAGCTGTAGAGGAATGTGCTATTAACTACACGATGCTGTTGTTTCTGAGCAGGTTGCTCTCCTTCCCGACAAAGCTGATGAATGCCAGTGACACACGTCGGGGAATCGCCAAGGCTTTTGGCATGTGGAGCGACGTCTCACCGTTCACCTTCAGAGAGGTGCCAGCTGACCAAGAAGCAGACATCAAGATTGGTGGGTGCTCTGCATGTGGCCGCGTCTCCGTCTGCAACAGATGTTCCTTGGCTCCGAGCACCAGACTTTGCCGTCACCACTTTTCCGTGCTGTCATCACCAAAATGTCTGTCGCATTAAATGACACTAGTGCGACTATAATACCAAGCATGCTTCATTATTCAGCACGCTTCATAATTCTAAATGAAAAAACTTCCAACTAACAACTTCCAGACATGTCAGCTTGCGGTGAAACGCCCTAAATTCTGCTTTATCTGCCCCTTTGGGTGCATGGTCCAGGGTCTTGCGTAAATTCTCAGTGAGTGAGGGGAATGCTTGTCATCCTGTGGATTCTCTTTTGTGATTCATCATCTCCCTGCTACAGCCTACATGGAACAGAAATAATGGAGTGAGGGCTTCCCTCCTCAGCTCTGAGCTATTTCTCTCTCTCTGTGTTTTGGCAGGCTTCTATCCCGTCAACCACACAGACTGTTGGCAGTCCCACTTGCACCATTGTTTCGACGGCACCACAGGAGAATTGGCTCATGCATTCTTCCCGCCAACAGGCGAGATCCACTTTGACGACGACGAATACTGGATTCTGGGAAACATGCGCTTCAGCTGGAAGCAAGGCACGCATCTTTATTATGTTTGTTGAAACTTTTAATATGTCGTGCATCAAGTAATGAATACAGCAGGCGCCGAGCTGAGCTCGGGGGATGCACAACAAAAATCAACTGTCTTTGTTGCAGGATTCTGGCTGACAGATCTCGTCCATGTGGCGGCTCATGAAATCGGCCACGTCCTGGGACTCATGCACTCCATGGACCCGAAAGCTCTAATGCACCTGAATGCAACGATGACAGGGCGCAAGCTAATCACACAGGATGAAGTGTGGGGTGTGCACCGCCTCTACGGTTTGTTCACAGTCCCTATGTTTCTCACTTCTGTCACAGAAATATTAAAGCTCTTCTTTTGGGACTTTTGTAACACATTTATAACACAGACTTATATGGTCTTGATGACACTTTGAAATTCATCCCAAAGGCTTTTGAATGAACAAGGCCAAAAGAGCAAATCCTGTTCTCCTGCTGGGATCAGGCTACACGATGAGCCCGATGGCCCGACATGACAGGCATGGCAGCCTCTGGAACAAAAATGAGTGTCAAGTAATATTTCACAGGGGCAGAAAACTGATGCGGCATCTGGGAAGCCTCTCGACAGCCTGACAGAAAGAGCAGCAGGAGAAATCCTTCTTTCGCCCAGTTTGACAGGTTTGACAACAGATTCCTTGATGCTGTTGTTAAACACGCCAAAAGGGAAATAGAAATGATGCTGGTGCTGTCAGATTAAACGACGAACTGAGTCTTGACTCCAACTTGCCGTCAACTGTGTCTGTTCTGTAAGGGAAGCTGTTAATGGGTGCAGTCCAGCATCTCTGCGGGCCACTTCAGGGTGCAGATTTTAAGATTTAAACGATGGCCCAATCAGACAGTTTTTCAAAATGCAAAATGACTATGTAATTTGATCCCAGTATTAGAAGCATCTAGATCCACCTGTAAAGATCCCTTAGTGCAAAATCTTTGATGCATTTTTGGTCAAAACCAACCAAAACGTAGACCACACTGTTTGCCTTTGATGACTGACACTGAAAGCCAACGTGGCATTAATGAATACTGTATAAACTACTCATGAGTCATCATTAGCGTGTATTATGGTGAGTCATTTTCATTGGCATAAAATCAGATGGGAGGGGATCCAAATTCTTTTGCCTGACTAAGAGCTGCTGTCTGATCCTCCTCCTCCTCACTTCATCTTTCCCCACTCCTCCAGGATGTTTGGATCGTCTATTCATCTGTCCTGCCTGGGCTCGGAAAGGCTATTGCGAGAGCAAGCGCAAACTGATGCAGAAGCACTGCCCCTCCAGCTGTGATTTCTGTTATGGTAAGACGCAGCAGCAGCAGCAGTCTGAGGGGGAAAAAAAAAGAGAGAAAGTTTTCTTTCAATTGAGCAGCACAAGGAGCTGCTGTGAACCGTTTGCCAATGGAGCAACGGGAGCCAACAGGTCCAGCCATGCAGAGCTGCGATGGAGGTTTTCAAGAGTCTGATTTGTAGGGAGATTACAGTTAGCACTGGAAGAGTTTGTGTTTTATTTCTGGAGAATGGCAGCGTTTCAGAACACTCGCGCAGCAGGGCCGGTACCTGTTCACCGCTGTCTGCTTTTACACCAAGTATGACACATCATCAAACAGATGGCCCGGGCCTCTGTAGGTTTATTGTGGGATGCTCTGGTGCTGAGATCTCCTTTTGCACAACAGGAAATGGCTCCGTTTAACCATCATAGCCCATAGATTGTGGCTTTCTGAGATTTTTGTCAGCAACAGGGGACAGTATGGAGAGAGGCAAGAGGATACGATTCCTGGCTCACAGTAATCTGTTCCTCATTGTTGATTGGGAGACGATGTACGGCTGTGGAAAATTCCTGAGTGACTCCAAACCACTGGAATTTCAGACTGTGGCTTGAGGGTTAGAGACACACAAGGTCAATTTGGATTTTTGCAGCATTAACGAGAACGACTGTTTTTTAGGCAGACTTTGAGCTGATCACAAGGCGGCCTGTTGCATTTGTCAAAAACCAGATGGGAGAGATTATACCGATATGACACACCACCAGCAGGTTAGCATTATGAATGCCTGACGTGATAAGGTTTTCATCAAAACGTTTGACAATAATCAGAATTTTGGCAAGGTATTTGTGACATGCCCGTGCCTTCACAAACACCTATTATCTAGATATATGATAATAAATCAATAAATAGTGTAGTTTCTGTTACGGTGCAGGGCTGAGATGTATTAGATTAAAAGTTGCACAGGAATCTGAAAATTGTTTTCTATGAACTGTTTTTGCAAAGTAATTTTCTTTAGTAAAAGTCAAGTAAAACATTCTAGCATCAAAAATATATTTATCATTATGCTGAATGAGCTTTAACAGATTATGTATCATTTAATGTGTAAATCACTTTTTTGTTGCAGCTAGAGAAGATATTAATTACTTATGTCTTTTCGGGTACGTTTACCTACAACAGCGTATTAGCAGACTTCTTATTTAAAATATTAAAAAGTAACTAAAGCTTTAAAAATGAATGTGATGATTACACTGGGTGCATCCAAAATATAGTGGACTGGAAGTAGAAAGTAGCATAACATAGAAAAACTTTACAAGGCTTTACAATTCTTGGGTCATTCCTCATTCCTTTATATTTTGCTTCCATAGAGCCAGACTTTCTTGTGCTTTTTAAGGTGGTCTTCAGCAGCAGTTCTCCAGCTTTCTGAAGGACTTTCAAAGTTTTTCTTTAGACATCGGCTGCTCATTTTCAGTCCAGTCCTTGTACTTGACTATTTTCAAAGGCATGTTTGTTTGTCTGTTAAGCCACTTAACACTGACCTATGAATGGCTCAAGCATTGAAAGGCACCTAACTCAAGGGACGAGTCAGTGTTGTGTCTGCACATAGCAGACAATGTAGCAAAGAACTACTAGCAGTCTGTCAAAAAAACAAACTATTTTTTTCATTTAGACATTTCAAACAGCTACACTGACTAACGCAGATAAAGTAACCAAAGAGCCACGTGCTGGCAAACTGAATGCAAACATAGTTACAGGTTACAGTGATTTAATTACCAATATTCCACTAAAACACACTGTTGAACACACTGCACGTGTGTGTCTTAGATCGTCTTTGTACGGTAAAGAACATTATAAGTTTTGATCATAGCATTTCTTGTCATCGTGCACCAGCTCCAAGTGTTTCCTTTCCATCCTCTTCAGAATTCCCTTTCCCCACCATGGTTCCCACCCCGGCTCCCCCAAGAACCAAACACAAGCTGGTCGTCGAAGGCAAGAAGCTCACATTTCGTTGTGGGAAGAAAATAGCATCAAAGAAAGGCAAAGTACAGTGAGTGCCTCTCTGTCTAATATGTTATCAGTTTACCTGACTACAGTGATGCTACGGTATGATGTCGTTGAGCATCTGACTCCTATTTCAGCTGGTACAAGGACGGGGAGCTGCTGGAGTTCTCGCACCCAAACTACATCTCACTGAAAGATGACCATCTTACTATAGTGGCAAACGCCATCAACGAAGGCACATACACCTGCATCGTGAAGAAAAAGGACAAAATTCTCACTAACTACTCATGGAGGGTACGCGTGCGCTTCTGAAGAACACCCCAAACCCCTCTGCACACTGAACAGGACATAGTCACATAAATGGTCACCAGGAGACCTCACTCACTAGGGCACATACTAGTATTATTATTTTTTATTATGTCCTTCCTGTATTCACTTAGAATTGCTGACTATCTTTGTGTAAATGCGTTTTCATCTGTGCAAAGAATAAACGTTCTGTGACAGGTAATATTTTTGTGGAAAATACTGACTGTGGCAGACACTGCAGTTTGCATTTTATTTGGTGATGAAAGTTCTGTGCAGCCCTCGTCAGCTGTTTGGGACGATGACGTCACTCTGGATTCATCAAGTCTGGACTTCTTCAGAGCTCGTGCAGCTAAGGTAGCAACGGAGTCCAAGGCCACCCACGGGATTCCTCTAAAAAATAGGGACTAATTAGTTGCACAGAGTCGTACTGTAACACAATGTGTCTTTTTATGGACCTGAAAAACTTACAGAAGCCCTTGATTTAGATGCATGCCATTCAAATAATTTACACACTGACCAAAGTAAGCTACTAAAGCCAGAATAAACAATGTTGTCTACAGGCTTTGGAACCATTTGGACCTCAAACCGCATATGGAACACCTCAGACGTCTAGCTTACTTTACTAGCCACACACTGAAGCCAGGAGTCTGCCTCCAGAGACGGTGCAGTCAGTTACACTCGCAGCTCTTCTTCCAAGCTTATTCAACACATCAGGTGTAATAATCTGCAGAAGGGGCTCTGGTGGGTCCAGGGGATAGATAAAACTGATTAATGAATATTTCCATTTAGTGCTGGCTCAGTACCTGTTGCAGTGAAAGCAGCGAGCGGTCCTGCAGGGACCTGAGCTGCACTGTTTATTTTTCTTTGGCTTGAAATCAAAGAATTTATTGGTTCAATTCTTAAGTCACAGAGTCCTTTAAAAACAAAGGCAAATCCAGTCCCCCCAAAAGAACAAAATACTGAGACAAAGTGTGCAGTGCAAGGGATGACATCACTTTTGGACGGCAGCTACCAAGCTGGTTTGAAGGCTGGATGTCTTTTAGGCTCAACTTCCCTTTATTTTTTTCCCTCCTTTGGCAGTGTGCACTTGTGTTTGCATAGCTTGGACAGAGTTTATAAATATAGGGAAAAAAGGCAGACAAAACAAAGTTTCAAACTTTATTTCTAGCAAAAACATCAGTTCCCTGTCATCAAGAGAGCTGACATTCCCGTTTAATTTCCAACATTATCCTGGATGGAACATGCAGCAAATGCTGCATCATTATACAGTAGCTCAGGCAGCCAGGAAATACCAACCATTTATAAACCCTGGTCCTCTCTCATAAAATATAAAAGGGAAAATAAAAGTCAAACATGAGAGCTACACGTTTGAACAGATTTATGGTTGTTTCTCCTCTTCAAGAGCTAAAATGGTCACATTTCAACTGGTTAAATGGCTTAAAAAAACTGGAAGAGGGGAAATTCAACAGGTTTGAGCCATCAGTCTTGCTGTGAGACAGTCTTGACTATGTGGTAACAGTTGCAACTGATCAGATACTGATCTGTCCTAAAGCTGTAAACCAGTGATACCATCTGGTTCCAAACCCCAAAAA
>VUQJ01033662.1:1311-13067 GCA_015108635.1 Andinoacara biseriatus | reverse complement strand
CACACTTCTTCATCCAGTCTTTGAGTATCTCTGTCCTTGACCCCCAGCCGGTGTGTGACATCACATCTAGCACCACGGATGTGCACCAAACGTTGAAGGAACGGCGATTACTTTTTTTTTTTTCCTCGCTCATTTACATCAAGTGACAGAAGTAGACAGACTTCAAGTATGCATACGTTACATCCTGACACGGTGGTCTTGTACCACCGAGCGGGAGTAACGACATCTGAATGCCCGTGAGAGAAAAATCAAAACACTGAGAGAGAAATAATAACCTATGAAAAAAACAAACAAACAAGAGAATTAAATGTTAGTTAGTTAGAAAACGCAAAGGACACAGAAATCTTCCTCTCCAATGGAAAATAGTGCATCATTACTACATTTTCTCATCGACTACATAGTGCAGGTAGCAACGTACGACTGCAGGGAGAAAAAAAAAATCTCTTGCATTTTATTCTTTTTGCTAAAGCACTGAAACACTCAGGCAACCTCATCTGACTGAAACCGTGAAGCTCCAAAATGTATGAAGAACACTTTATCAACGCTACATCTGTGCAGGCAAACAGGGCTAGCTCGCAGAGGTCCGTATGCACATACTAGTATAAGACTACTACTACATACTAAGTATTTCTCCTGCCCATGAATCCAACTGTGGCTGAGCTTCCAAAGCGACATATTTAACCCTTTTCAGACACGACTTCAGTACCAGAGAAGCAGTCGGTGCACTAAAGCTTCCTTCAGTTTGGCTTTTTTTTTCTTAACAAGAGTTTTTTTTTTTTGCAAAACCATATATCATAACATCAGATAAATGTCATTTAGAGCCAATATTTTTGAGGCATGGTTTTTGGGCGCAGAGAAGCAGAGAACGTGCTGGCGGTTAGAATAAGAGGGAGGGAGGAACAAAAGTTTGAAAAAGGGCCAAGTTCAGGCACATGACATACAGTTGAATACACACTTGGGCAAAAATATGGTTTACAAGAACCTTAAAACTAAAGAATAATACCAGTGTCATTTAGAGTTATAGCTTATGTACTTTGCCCATGTTCATTTTTGAAATGTAGCTTGTTACACTTGATTCATGTTAAAGGCAAGAGAAGCCTGAATGATCGGCACAAACAACAAAAAAAACACAGGTATTATACTGTAGACGTGAAGGCATAACGACCACTTCAGATAAAGAAAGTGCTACATGTGATTTTCTCTGGAGTCCATTTGTGTGTTGCTCCTTTCCAGCCCAGCATTCGTCTAAATTAGGAGGCTCACTCTGTTACACTGAGTATGGTGGTACAGGATGGGCTGTTGTGAAGGGGTACTCGTGTGCAAGAGAAGGAGAGAAATAAAGATTAGAAAGACTCACTGGGAGCAGACACAACCACCCCAG
Organism: Andinoacara biseriatus; assembly: GCA_015108635.1. Classification (NCBI taxonomy): domain Eukaryota; kingdom Metazoa; phylum Chordata; class Actinopteri; order Cichliformes; family Cichlidae; genus Andinoacara; species Andinoacara biseriatus. The sequence goes on along the minus strand of VUQJ01033662.1, from coordinate 11,686 downwards.
GCATAATGGGAACACCACATCTTATTCATCCCTCGTACTTCTTTTTATTCTTGCGCCAGCTCCTGTCTGTGTCTTCCTTGTTCCTCCACTATAAGAGGTCAGGGAGGTGGCTGTACACCGAGTCCAGCAGCTTCTGGCTGGCATCCTGACTCTTCACTCCTGCGATCTCAAAGAGCCGGTCCAGCTTGTCCTCAGCAGCCGGGATCTGCTCGATGACGTGGAGCTCCTCTGGGTTCAGGATGTGCAGCATGTCATCAAAGATGGGCTGCAGGTCACATGGGTCCAGACGCACCTGCCGGAGCACCGTGTCTTTCTTCTCTGAAGGGGGGAAAAAGAGAGAAGAAGGTTGTTAGACAACTATTTACTTTGATGCAGGTTTTCTACTAACTACCCTAAATAACTCAATACTTACACAGGTGCTGCTTAACATAAGCACATAACCACAGTTGAGATTTAATATGAGAAAAAAACAAACACTGTGACTGGTGTGAATTGTGACCACATGAGGGCAGTCAGCACTCACACATTGGTGTTTGAACTTGGCCAATAAGTGTGTGACAGAGTTTTCTGAATTTCCAGAGTGAATCTGCTTGTACACATTACGTAAACAATCTCTCCTTCCAGATTAATGATCTGTGCTGGAGACCTGAAATGCTGTCACATCAGATAAAAATATCGTTTCCTTTAGCATTAGGCTGACAGTAAAGGAGAAGGCAATAAAGAACAATTTGTTCCATTTTAAACTTGAATTTCTTTCTCTTCATTTCAGTTCCCTGAGGTATAATACAGACTGGCTGAACTGGTCGCGCTCGCAGTTACTGCATATTCAAGCCAAGATACCTTCAGGCACTTCCTATTTTCTGCTAGTCGGTAGAACTACGGCAGGATTAATATAGGCGCAAAGTAAAAATGAAAATGAAAAATGAAAATGAAGCTTGGATTAAAGCTCAGAAAAAAAAAAAATCTAATACACGAGTTTAATTACCGTAGAGAGTCAAAAATAATTACACAACATATCATGATCTAGTAGCATCTACAAGTGCTATAGATTCTGAAAGAATGATGCTCAGCTCAAACTCAGATGTCTCAGAAAACTCCATAATTTCATCAAGTGGAGGTTTTGCATGTGTCAGACACCAAGAGACAATCTGGCAGGGAAAAGACGACCTGTGAATTATGGTGGTGAACCTGTCGTGGTCTGGGGGTTGTGTTCCACTGTATTCACATGACAAAGCCCTTAAAGGTCATGTGAGGCCATCGATCCTAAAGTCAACTGATCTGCAGTTTTCAGGCTTAGTGGAAGCTCGGGTCTTGTCTAGTATTACCAAGACTGGGCCACTAGCTGAGAGAACAACAGCCCCAAAAGCACCAAAAGCACCAAATGAATTAAACCTCCCTTGAAACTTAATCTCAGAGTTGTGTTTCGGCAAGGAGCAGGTCAGGGTGTGGTCACGTCTCACCTTTGGTAATGAAGGAGCCATTCCGGCTGAGGGCAGAGTCTTTGCTGGAGGTGGAGTCGCAGCGCAGCAGGGGCTCCGATTCATCAGGGAAGAAGCCTTTGGTTCGGTCCACTGGCGACTGATCCACACCCGTGCCACTGACCCGGCCCAGGCTACCGCTGCTGGTGATGCTAATGGGAGAATCCATGGGCTTGTGGATGGGACTGAGACTATTGCTTACATTCACTGAGGTCATCAGCTGGTTGATATCAAACTGGAAATATGAAGGAGAAGGAAAAAGTGAGGAAACGAAGAGTAAGGAGGCACGGAGGGGGAGTGAGAAGAGTAAAAAAGTATGTGCGAGGCCTGAGAGAAATGGCTAACTGGTGATATATGGAGTATATGACTATAAAATAATAACCATGACTGCCTGAACCACATGCGTGGGGCTGAGAGCACTGAAGAAACTTGCAATAAGTAGTGCCTCCAAAAAGGTCCTGGCTTCAAATTACTGAATGTTTATCTGAATGTTTGCAGATGCTCCTGTGTCTGCTGTGTGGTCCCTGATTGACCCTGCTGTTCTCTTCGTCTCAGGATGCTGCCAAGTAATATTTAGGTGGTGCAGCACTACATCTGCCCACTTTGCACAATATAGCTAATTATAAAGCTACATGCTCACATCCACACATACAGCCAATTCAGCGTCACCGATTAATCTAGGCTTGCTGCCAGTCCGTGGCTTTGGACTGGGACCAAGCCCAGAGGCTCCACACTGAACAGACAAGCAGGTTTGAAGCAGGAAGTTTCTCTCTTTTTCTGGCGCTTTCTGCAAAAACGCTAATTCAGTATTCACATGATTCTGTGCCAATGATAAAATCACAATGAGTGTCGTACAGCACTGACACAACTTTGAGCATTAACAAAGCTGTAAAATTAAATAGAAGTGATGCTTGGCAGGCTTGTAATCTTCTGCTACCTTGTGACGCGCTCCAGAGCTATTGTTTGCCTAATAAAGGGACGATGCAGGATGAGGGTTTAACGGCTCTCACTGAAAGTCCAGGCTGTGGGTCAGTGATTGGCAGACAGAAAAGCCATCAGGAAGGAAGGAAGGAGGCTGAAAATGGGCCTCCACCGAGAGAACGACTGATGCCATCCGCAAAACAAGATTAGTCATTAATATGTTGCTGCGTGGCTTTAATGCCTTGCTATGAAAAAAAGTCACGATCCAAAGTTTAACCTTGTGAGGTCAAAGTCAGGATACCGTCGGTGCTAATACTAACTAAAGACTTCTTTTGAAAAGAAATGTCAATAGTTTTTGATGTGTCTCAGAATAATCTCTCTCTCCTTCTTCTTCCTGTCTCCTCCCGTGGTTGCACCTAACCACCCCCACCCCCTCTTCTCTCTCTCTCTTTCTGTCTTTAGTGTGGCAATGGACCTGTGGTTTGAACCAGCACTAACTGGTTCTTGGGATGACATCATGAGAGTACTTTTTTTGTTTTTCACAGCCCAGGCGGGCCTAAAGGTTGCAGCAGCAGAGGTCATTTCATTCACCACACACACTGGAAAAGGAAATGGAAACTGGAGCAGATTGAACACCAGACAGAACAACAAATAAATACACAAAACTAACACATTTTAAACTACATTTCATTTGAGGAAATCCAATTTCATGCAGTGGAGAATTGAGTCTACTAGAATGGATATTCTCTATTGGGACATAACACAGAAACACCTGTGCTGCTCCCTTTTCCTTTTTCCATCCCATAACGTCTGGATCACTGGGCTGCAGCGTGACACGGCTTGCATGCACGATGCTGACGGAACAAGTGCCCTCCGTTTGGCTCACAAAGGCAAGTTTACTTGGAGTATATGCACACAAGTACACAGTCACAAAGACACACCGACTTTCACACAACTGCACTGGAACAAACAGTTTTCAGGGGCAGATGCAGAAACACACAGATCCCCGAGGGAGGCAGCATCAGGGGACAGGAAGTCACGCCAGAATAACACCAGAGCTTATTCTGGCTGCTCAATCTGCCATTTCAATGCAGTTTCAACATTTTCCATCTAGAAAAAAAATATACACTGGCCTGAAGTTTCTCACTATACACTAAAAATCAAAATACAACTGAGTGAGCATCTAAGAGGAGAACAGATCAATTATAGGTGCAATATTTCTATGTGCCATGTGACAACTTTCTAACTTTAGCTTAGACAATAGCAGACCAGCCAACCAGGTGGGCTATACCCTGGACAGGTCACCAGTCTAACACACACATCACCAATTAACCTAACCCCATGCACAAGGAAGCCAGAGTCCCCAAAGAGACCCCATGGATTGGAGAATATGCAAACTCCACAGAGAAAGGTTGGAGCTCCTTGCCTGTGAGGCAGCAGCATTAACCACCATGCCGCTGTAATTCCATCAGTCTGTGCAGAAAATGTGAATTTGTGTATTTATCTTGCAGCTCAGTAACCTTTGATTGTGTTTGTGTGACCTAACTAAAAGGATGAAGCAGCAAATCACAGTATATGGTTGACTTATAGACTAAATTACACCACGGGGATGAAGATCAACAGTCCACTGCTGGGATAATTATAACAGCTTAGTCCCCTCACTTGCTCATTAGTGCCTAACCAGCTAGAGTGAATGTTTGTGGATGTCCATCCTCTCCCTCTGGAAGCACCGTGAACCACACGGAGTCCTGTTTCCTTACGATGGAGCCGGAGCGGAGGGGTCACAGAGACAATAACAGCTCTGCTGTTCCAGAAACCTCCGAGAGAGAGAGAGAGAGAGAGAGAGAGAGAAAGGACCAGACTGAGGTGCAACACGAGGGTCTGCTGGAGACAACGGCTGTGACACACACACCAAAGCCTGCGTATACAGTATGTACACACATGAAAATTAAGCCAGCTAGCCTCACTTGGCAGAGCTGACAAACTGCACTGGCTTGAAGGACACAGGGGACACACACACACACACACACACACACACACACACACACACACACACACATACGGGGATTTTTTTTAAATTAATTAGATGAAAATGAAGATCACCCACTTGTAATTACTCCTGAAACATGTGAGCTCACTCAGTGATCTATGACTTATCTGCAGCGTGACATTTAAAGAGCAGTGGATAAAACTGATCTCGGGCTGCATTACAGCATTCTTGATGTCAGAATCACCCACAGACATATGCAAATAATCTCCCTGAGCTGCCTTTAAAAGAGTCAGTGCAGTTTCTGGGAAATTTTTGTCCTTTTCCACAGAAAGTAATGGATGTGGTTTTCTTTTATTATCCATGGGGCTTGTTACGAAAGGGACTGAAAGGCATCTAATGGGACCTTAGTCATAAACACTCAATTAGGGCAGGAATTGTATTTAACTGTGGCTCACTGTGGTAGTAAGGGAGAAAAACTGTAGCTTTTTGTGCATTCGCTTCACACTGAAGAAGAGGAGGAAGACTAAGAGGATGAAAGGACTGGAACAGAGCAGATGGAGGATTTTGTTTGTCTCCTCCTGTGAACCACAGAAGATCTAATCACTGAAAACCAGAAACCATTGGTACAAAAAACAAATGTATAATTATATAATGCACAAGTTTATTCTTGAGTTTCTCGCATGGTGGACTACTCTCGATTTCAGTACTGCAGTCCTTAAAAGCATTACTCAGACATGAGACTTCCTTTTACCTACCCAGCAGCCCTAAACTCTCAGATAGGAAGCTGTGAACGTCAGGCTGGAGCCTTTCCCAGCTGCTATAGGGCGACAGGCAGGGTACACTGTACAGGTCGCCAGCCTGTCGCAGGGCTAACACAACCATTCACACTCACAGTCACACCTATGGGCAGTTTAGAACCACCAATTAATCTAACCCCAGGAACTGCATGTCTTTAGACTGTGGGAGGAAACCCATGCAGACACAGGGAGAACATGCAAACTCCACACAGAAAGAGTCAAAGTGGATTCAAACCCAGACCTTCTAGCTGTGAGGCAACAGTGCTAACCACCACACCACCGTAACCACCTGTGCATTTTATTTCCCCCTGTGTTTTAGCCATGCTGGCTGAGTCAGTCTCAGTACGCTACATGGGCAAAAGTCCCAGGCCACCAACACATTACACCTACAGGAGCTGCTGAGCCATGGAAACCTATGCCATGAATCTCCCAGCACACAGTTTTTATGCAGACGTTAATGTCAGAGGAGGTCTGGAAATCTTCAGTTATTAAGTCAGCAAAGCGCAGGTGACATTAATGCACTGTGCCCCTCAGCACTCAGTGACCCCGTCTGTAACTTTACGTGGATCCTAAATGCTTTCCCGTTGCAATAAGACCACTCAGAGACTGCATTCTTCAATATTTAGGCAGGAATTACAGCACCACGTTCAAATTCGGTGAGCTCTTTAGAGTGAGCCATTCACAAATGCGGCAAAGAGATTGAAGAGAACCCAAATGCAGACGCAAATGAATTAAAAGTTTCAAAAACAAAGTGAAGGAGCCAGGGAATTAACACAGGTGAAGACAATTAAGGCAGGAGCAATCGCACAAGAGGGAAAAACAGAAGGTAAAATTAAAACATTTACCTGTGGATAGTGCTGGTTTAACTTTGACCTGCTTTAAATCCTCATTTCTCTCTATAATGATGTTGTTCCGACCAAATTTGTCAACAAACACACTAAAGTCCATGTTCAGACCCCTAATTATGCTAAACTTTCCACTGTAATACAGATGAGTTAAACAGGTGAGTTTTTAAAAAAATTCAAGCCCCATAAAGTCATACCAAAGGGTTGAAATAGCTATAGGACTAAAACGTATGCGTGTTTACGTCTGCTCTGAAGTTGGGCCTTTTAATATGGGAGTCTTTGGGGACTGACTCACTTTTGCAGCCAGCCTCAAGTGGCCGTTCAAAGAACTGCAGTTTTTGGCAAACAGAATTTATAATGCTGAGCAGCATCTAATCGACTAGCATTGCTCATCCCTACTTGATCGCTTCCTTGTCAGGCTTGATCCAAGTATAAGTGATAAAAATTAAAATTGTATCTTTTTCACATTCTGAAGCTGTTCGTGTCAACAGCAAATGTTTCCAGACCATTTTGAGACTTCCTGTTCTGACAGCCTGCGCAAGGCTTTGATAAACAGAACGGCATAAAAAAAATCCCCATCTAACCCCTTCACTGCTACCTTCTGTTTTTCAGCTCTCCCTGAATACAGCAGCTGCGTGTGCTGCAGTCTCTGACATGATGCATTCATCACCCACACAGAAACTTATTGAAATGAAACACCGTGGCTACTCTTTCATCAATTTTATTGTATATACCGATGGCAGGACAACAGAAAACACTATAAATTTCAGGAATTATGTTATTTGTAAATGAAAAATAAGTCAACTTTGTGCTAATGATTTGTATTTTGCAGTGCTTAAGGTCCAAAATAAAATATACCTGTAGACCTGTGGAATCATAGGTTTTAGCTAATACGTCTCATTGTGGAGATTATGTCTATCCCAGGTCTTATTTTTGAGCTGGCTCTCTGCAAACTCACTTCCTGAGAGGGCGCCTCATCGCTCATAGTGAGGAGCACAAGTGAGAGAGAGAAGGAATCAACGCTTTTCCAGTGGGAATGCCATCAATTCTGAGATGATACAACATCCAGTGTCATACATCGCTGTTATGTAACAGACGCATTGATAGGCTTTCCATAAGTGAGTTACACTGACGTGACGTGAAACGGCTGAGAACATACTGATCACAGCCTTCATAAAACCCCAAAGATGTGCTCTTTAACTCTTTTTTTCAATTATTTCTATACAACTTTTTTCTTAACCTTGTACCCGTCTCCATGGCTGAGAGATCAAACCAACGTGGAAGTGCAAATAAATGCTGTTCCTTGAGTGGCCACTTGGGGCTCCCTCCAAATGTGAGTCGGTTTCTACAGCTCCTAATGTTGCAATGCTGAATTTTACAGCAGACATAAATATGTTTTCAGCCTTGTAAAAAATAAGGGTTTGGCCTCTCTGCTGACACAGGCAAATGTACCCAATAGCATTGCTGCTATTTCAAATCACAGAGCTTTGGAGCATTTCTGTTAGAGTTACATTATTGTGCATAAGTCTTGAGTCTCACCCTGTATTTCTTTATGTTTGGCAAGAAAAATGTGAATTATGGGCATTTATTGAAACATGCAAACATACATGGAAATAGAATATATATGGCAAAAACTGTTGAGAAGTGAAGCCAGTGCTAATCAGACACTTTCCACATGGTATTGCATGGTGGATCAAAATCTGATGCTACTTTTTCATCATAATTCCATCAATTTTGACAAGATCCCCAACAACACTGGCACAAATGCAGCCCCAGACCATGACAGACCCTCCACCTTGCTTTACAAATGACTGCAGACGCACACTGTTGTAGCCCTTCCCTGAACTCTGTACATGGTGATTTTAGCAACATTTTAACAACATTCCAAATTTGGATTCATCACTCTATTAGATCCAGATCTGGTATAATTTTGGGTCAACCATCCAAAGCAACAGATGGAACCCTCCCAAAGGGATTATTAAAGTTTAATCTAATCTAAGTTATCTCAAACTCTTTTCTCTACAGCAGCTGGACCTTTAGCTAGCTGGTGACTACATTACTGGTCCATTAACAAGAGAAAAACAATCAATGAATCTAGTTTAAAAATCAGAAAGTTCTCAGAAAACAGTTAAAATCTGACACAAGCTAATGGACTAGGTTAAACATCTTTAAAACCAGCCATATGCATGTGTCCAAGACATTACACATGCACCATTACTGTAGCTGACCTTAGCACTGCTAAGCGTCCAAATGTCTGTTCAGAAAGTGGTCGTGGATTTCTCCAGTCGAGTGCTTCTGTTACATCTTTACAGATTTTACCTGATTTGTTCTCTTTCAGCCCAAATATGATGAGTCCACAACACAAAAGTTGAATACAACCAGAGTCACACTCAGTGATCCAGTTCATCCTAAAGGCGATGGATACAAAAACCAGTTCTAGACTGAAAATACAAAGTAAATCCCCGGGTATTTCCACTTCTTGTGGGTGGCAGTTGGTTGATAGGATTACCTGCTGCTCTTAAATCGAATCGAGATTTGAATCTGAATCCAGGAAAAGCATTCTTTACCAATGGGAGAGAAAAATTGGGCACTTCGCATCACAAACAAATCCGGATCCTTCTGGATCACAGTTCATGCTCGGTGTAGGGGGAATTCAGCCTTGGCAGAGGTATGCCGTCTCTGAGTGAATTCTTATCCCTGATATCTTATCCCTGGAGTTAATATTCTGATTATTAGTCAGTGATGAAAGGCCAATTTAGAACTGGCGGGTGGTTTTATTTTTTTTATATAACCAGAACAAGGCTGTGAGTGTGCAGCTTTGTCCTTGGTGAGCATGGTCAAGAGCACTAATTTGATACAAATCACTGGGAGATTAGAAGAGAACGATGAAGGAAAAAGAGCAGGAAAGTAAATGGTGGCAAAGGATCCGGCATGTTCTCTGTGTGTCCCTCTCTGATTACAGCATGATCCTGATACCAGGCTGCTCACTGAGGCTGGACACGTGCTCTTTGCTGAAATTCATCCTACTCCATGCATGCCAGTGACACACAGAAACTGCAATGAAAACTGCAAGGTAACATAAAAGTATAGTCGCTTCTGCTGTATAGAATCAGTTCATAAAAAAGAAAAGGGTGGCATATGTAAGTAATTGCGACAATACTGGGAATAAATAAGCATGTTTATGCATGTTTTTGTGTGTTAGAGCAAGATATTTTTCAAAAAAAGGATCTTTATCATGACGTAAACCCCTAAAGCAATTATATTACCATCTACTTTGACTTCTGTACATATAAAACATCCTGATCCAGTCCAATTATGTCTTAGACATAATAAATGACTGCAAACAGAATAAATGTCTGCAGTGAGCTGCCACCCACTCTGCACTTTGGCCTTGCTTCAGGCTGTGCTGTCCTGTGAGAAAAAATGCTTCAGAAATCCATCCTGCCCTCAAACAGACAGAAATCTCATCCAAAGTCACGCCACTTCCTCGCTAATTTACTTATCCTAATGAGCGTGCAGGGAGAGGTTAGAGCACCGCATGCAAGTGTTGTTTAGACATCAGCTCAATCTGTGTGAGTGAAGCAACTCAGAGTCCCGACTTCAGAGGGACACACCAAAAAGATGTCCTCCAAGATTAGCTGTCAGTAGACGAAATGTTCAGAGAACACTGTGTACTACAGAGCTGCTGATGGACCAGATGTGAAAATAGCAAAGGTCAGTGAAAACAGGACATGGTGGAAGTAGAACGTCTTTCCCGCACTTCCATCAAACCTACCTGTGGGTTGTCCTCCATCACACAGCGGATCTTCTCCACCACGTCAATGCGGCGCTGCCGGTGCAGGGCGTTGATCAGCTTGGCCAGGTTGGCATCGCTGTCCCGGATTGTCCAGTGCTGCAGAGCGGCATACGCCCTCTCGTGATCAGCAGAGTAGCCATTGGAGAAGGCCGCCACCTCGCGCTCCGTGGCATTAGCCAGCGACTGATAGATGTCGATCCACTGCGTGCCCACCTGGGCTGCCACAAGCTTCAGGATATCCACCCCTGAACACCAAACGAGAGAAAAGTTAGAGAACAGAGTTATTTTAAAAGAAAAAAAGGAATTGAATCTCAGATGGTTTCTTAATTGTGAAGAGTAGGTCAGTAAACTGTGCTAACAGGATGCAACAGCAAACTGCTTTAATTCTAAATCATGGAGACCTCTCACTGTTCTACACACAAAACAGAAATGTGCTCTTTCTCTCACTTACATTTTAATATCATATAATTTCAGCTCCTTCAAGTCTCACAAGGGTACAATGTAAAAGTCAGTGGGAATAACACTGATGAATCTTATCTGAAGCTGTT
>VUQJ01033658.1:0-13418 GCA_015108635.1 Andinoacara biseriatus | reverse complement strand
TGTCAGGAAATGGCTGTGTGGCAGGCAGGCAAGGGGACCTCAGGTAGGACACAGGCACGGACGTGAACGAAAACAGGTTTATTACGGAACACCGAGAGAAACAAACAGGAACACACAGCGGGGAAAACATTGAAGACGACGCGACAAGAAACACAGAAAACACAGGACCTAAATACACCAGGAAACGAGGGGATAGGAAACAGCTGGGAGCACAGGTGACTGACCTGACAAAGGGAAGCAAAACTGAACATTACAGACAGGGACCACAAGACTTTCAAAATAAGACAGGAAACCAGACAGAACAAAGACATGTACTTGACATATGAAACACAAGGAACTAGAAAGAAACAGAAACCAAATACACAAAACACTGGGCCAACGGCCCAGGACCATGACACTTTCCATGTCTAAGTGCTTTCTGTCTAACATTCACACACACAGTCACACTTTGATGCAACTCAAGGTTTAGTATTTTGCACAGGGATACTTTGGCATGCAGACTGGAGCAGCCAGCGATCAAACCACCAACCTTCCAATTAGCAGATGACCTGCTCTACCTCCTGAGCCACAGCCACCCCCATTCATATAGAGTAGAGGAAACGTATCAAATGATTTTTTTGTATTTCTCGTTTGATGGAATACAACAGCCTGGACCGCAGGCAAGCCAGTTCAGCACATGGACTCTTCTACCCCAAAGCCATGCAGTTATAAAAGATGCACTACACAGTGTAGCATTGTCTTTCTGAAATATGCAAGGCCTTCTATGAAAAAAAAATATTTTGTGGGTTGGAAGAAAATGTGCAATGCACTAATGCACCCCCATACCATCAGAGATGCAGGCTTTTGAAATGAGGGCTGATAAAAGGTGGGTGTTATTGGCATCAATTTCTATTTTTGATTCATCTGACCACATAACAGATTTCCACTTTGCCTCAGTCCAGTTTATATAAGCTTGGCGAGCTGTGCAGTTTCTGGTGTGACCGTATCTCCACTGGTGTTTGTTTTGAGTATATTAATATATCCACAACAGGTCCAAAAATTAATACCCAAAATGCCGTATTACACATAACAGCTTTTAGACTGAAATCATCCTGTTTGAGGTTCAAAACAGTGGATTTGAAACTCACTGCCAGGATCTGACTGAACAGTAGAGAGTAGACTGGGTTGACCCCTCCATTTATTGCAGCCCCAATGGCTCCAAAAAGCATGTAAGGCCACTCGGGAGCGTTGTACTTTAGAATCCTAGCAACTGGAGCAGGTGCCACAAGTTCGTCGTCCTCTTCTATGAATTCATTCTGAGCATAAACACACAGAATTATACTAAGCAGGAGAATACAGTGAATAATTTAATGTCTGAGCATGGATAGAAAAAACTACAAATATATATTACAAGCAGTTTTACACTCCACTGGTTTGTAACTGTTGTTGGCTGGCTTAAACTACCCATACATAAAATTGGATACAAGCACAACCACACACACACACACACACACACACACACACCTTGTAGTTATCTGTTTGGGAGAGAGCAATGTCTCCAGTTGTATAAACGGAGGCTTCTGGGATCAGGTTCGACAACTGGGACTGGGACCGCTGGCGGATGGAGGCTCTGCAACGAATCAATAGAAGGAAGGCACACACACACACACACACACATATAGTTATTGTTGGATTATCTTTTTATAGTCCACCAATTTAAGTCAGAATAACACAAAAACTACTGAATAACACAGCAGACAGATAGACGCTGTGGATCATTTGAGTGTGAGAAATATGCAAAATCTGCAAAAAAAAACTTTTTTTAAATGCAAAAATACACACAAAAAAATAAAATTTTCACAGCAGTGTACATGTGTTCTCTCTGTTTTGTTTTATACAGAAGTATTGCCAAGACACAGGATTACTGCATATTGCAGGTACTCGACTGTCGAAGCTGCTGCTGTTAAGGCCCTCAGTACTGGATGCTTATATGGAGGTGATAGAGTACCTCAAGCCTCCTCTGGTGATGTACCCATTCTGAAGTGGCTCTGGATGATAGTGTCAGCTAAATGTTCCAAATGTCAGATTTAATGCAAAAGGGTAATTAAGTAAATTAAGGTACCAGCTTATGTCGTGGCACAAGTCAATTTCAGCTACAAAATGACTAGTGTAATAATCCTATTTAGATGCACAGTCAGGGCCAAGTAAATGGATGAAAACTGAAGTAAGAAAACGAGCAAATGTGATGAAAGGAAGGGCTGATCGGGAATGTGTTTGTGTAATACCTCAAACTGTCACGGTAGCTGCCTGCTCTGGACAGCTTTAGTCTCTCGGGCTGTTCTTCATGGTAGGCCACTGAGAAATAAGAAATAAGAAGGTGATGGTCACATTCACTAGATCCTTGTAATTTCTACATGCATAAGTCTGTCTGACAATTTAGACTGAAGCCGAGTCATAGTGGATTTCATCCTTTCAAAGGGTTCGACCTACTGTGCTGAGCCTTTTCATTCAGAGCCTTGTCTCCTTGACTCTGCAAGGTGACAAGAGTGAAGTAGACACCCTTCCTCTCCAGAAGTTCATTGTGTTTGCCCCTCTCCACAGCCCGGCCGTGCTCAAAGCCAACAATCACATCGGCGTTCCTTATGGTGGACAGCCTGTGAGCAATAGAGATTGTGGTGCGACCCATCCGTACCTATGAGGAAATTCAAAATGCTTAATGGGGCATTATTCCTGCTCGGAGAACATCAATCAATGAATCTTTGATTTTTGAGCGCTGATGTCTGAATCTTACATTAAAGTATACACTGCTGGACAAATGTTTTCCAACAAGTTTTCTTCCAGTTTTATACTGAAATTCAAGCAGTTCAGTGTTTCACAACTAAAGTTACAAAAGAAATCATAAAATCCATTATAAATCAAATTTTTTCTAAACTTTTGACTCATGAAAGCAGCCACCTTTAGCAGGTATAACAGTTGATCACATTGCAGATGGCTGCCCCTCCCTGAGCCTGGTTCTGCTGGAGGTTTCTTCCTGTTAAAAGAGAGTTTTTTCTTCCCACTGTCACCAACTGCTGGCTCATTTGGTGACCCTGGGAAGGAAAAACTCTCTTTGGTGATATTTGATTGTTGAGTGTTCTGTGTAATTATTAACCTTACAATATAAAGTGCCTTGAGGTGACTGTTTGTTGTGATTTGGCATATACAAATAAAATTGAATTGAATTGAATCTAATTGAATTGAACTGAATTGAATTGAACACACTCTACAATGGAAATCACAGAAAGTTCTTCCCAACTCTGCTGCAGAAGTTCCCATAAATGTGTGGAACTTGACTTTCACTCTTCTGTCCATGTAATCCCAAACCAGCTCGATGGGGTTTAAATCCAGAGACTCTAGTGGCCACTCCGTGTGTTCAAGCTTACCATCTTGTTCTTTTTTCCTAAGGTAGATCTGTGATTGCTTAGATTTTTGGGGGGGTCCTTATCTTGCTGTAGGATGAACCCCTGACCAAATAGGTGCATACGAGAGTGCACTGTGTGTCGCTGCAGAATTATGTGGTAGCCATGTTGGTTAAGGGTGCCTCTTACTCTGTATAAGTCACCAGCCCTGGATCCAGCAAACCTGCCCCAGACCATCACGCTGGCTCCTCTGTTTGACAGTTGATGTCACAACCATCCTTTGGCCTACCTGACAGCGTACCTGTGTGATGAACCGAACATTCAGTCCATAACACCTTTTTCAAGTGTTCAGTAATTCTGGTATTTCATGGCCCAGGCAAGCCTCTATTTCTCATTCAATTGACTTAGAAATGGCTTTCTTGTTGCAACTCAACCTGTCAAACCTGCAACTCGAAGACTTTTTCACTTGAAACGGAGGTTTGTTTACTACATCCACTATCAAGCTGTGTTTAAAGCTGTGGTCCTGTGAGCTGCCCATCAGGCAAGCTATTGATTCTCAGAAACTTTCATCTGCTTTCAAGTCTTGATCAACCTCCACTGACACAGAACAGCTTTAAGTTTTAAACCATTTCTTGGTCCCTAAAAAAAACTTTGGGTTTTAATTCTGTTTTTCAGTATTTGGCACTATTTCAAGCTTGAACTTGAACTCCTTGAAATTCAATAAAAAACTAGAAGAATTTGGATGTTCTCAAACTTTGGACCAGTAGTGTAGGCTCAAAAATTTTAATTGATTTCACATTTTTTCCGAATTTTAACATTTGTACTAAAACATTATAGTGAATGCTGCCCCTGGTGGTGACACTGGTAACTATTTTTTCCGGAGTCTTATATATTGCGCCTTAAAATCTTTAACATCTAATTTAGTGAGTCATGAGGCATACTTTATCCAAAGCTTCCTGCACTATAGCTTCACTCTCATTGTCAAGAGCAGAGGTTGCCATGTCCAGCAGCAGGACACGAGGATTTCTGACCAGTGCTCGTGCGATGGCAATCCTCTGTTTCTGCCCACCGCTCATCTGGCCCCCGCCCTCGCCCACTAAGGTGTCAAATTTCTGTTGAGAAATAAAAACATTGTCAGCCAATGCTTAGACTTTGTGATCACCTATAAATCCTAAAAGTTTATTCCCATCCTCCAGCTCCTCTCTACCTGTGGCAGGTCCATGATGAAGTTGTACGCGTTGGCCTCCTTTGCAGCAGTGACGATGTCCTCATCAGAGATGCCTGGTTGACCGTAGCGTATGTTCTCTGCAATGGTGGTGGCGAACAGCACAGGCTCCTGCTCCACTATGCCAATCAGAGAACGCAGCCACTGGATGTTCAACCCTCTGATGTCATGACCATCCAGGGTCACCTGAAATTGAAGCCACGGAGACCATGTGCTTGTGCTAAAATTGACGGATGATGCTAATAAAGCGCTTTGCTGCTATAATACAGTTCCTTGTTTCTTTCGTTCTTTGCAGCAATCCTACTTTCAAATGATAAGGTTGTTAGCTTTGTGGAAACCCTTCATTGTGCAATAACAGGCTATTTTCTACTCAAGAAGCTGAAAGAAATAAGACAGTATGGGCCTGTAATTCCAGTAAAAGTGAAAAATGAGGCTGTTAGGATCCATTTGCTGAATAATGAAACAGATTATCGTGTACTTCTATCAGCCTCAGGGGATGGTTATTTTTAAAATAGCTAGAATAAAGCTTCAAAGGATGGAGGTGTGTGTCCAGGAAATCATCAAACTCTGATAAAAGAATCACAGTGATGAGTGTGACCATTTGGAGTGTCATGCCTACCATCCCCTCTTTAGGGTCATAAAAGCGCTGGATGAGTTGAATAGCAGTGCTCTTCCCAGCTCCGCTTGGCCCCACAAAGGCTGTGGTCTCCCCCGACTTAACTGCAACACTAAGCTGGTCTAGGATCTGAGCAAAGACAGGACACTTTGTGACAGGTTTCTGAAACCAGAACCATCTCAACTATCCATGGGTGATAGATGCATGCAAGTACCTTTACTTCAGGTCTTGATGGGTAGTGGAAGGTCACATTGTGAAATTCAATGTCCCCTTTGACCCTGTCGAGCTTATATCCAGCTTCGGAGAAACAGTCGATCTCTGGCTCCTGGCAGCGTTTTAAAAGTTACATTAATATAATGTAATTTTTTTTTTGTGTGAAAATGCTTAAAGTCTCAAGTTTTCTCACTCTGTCGATAGTCTCAAAGATTATTGTAGCAGCTCCACGGCCTGACGCAAACGCCTCCAGACACGGAGAGGCCTGCCCCAAATTCATGGCTCCTATCAGAACCCCAAAGAACACCTGAAATAAAAAAGAATATTAATACAGCAACATTTTCTTATCTTGCAGACCTGCCTATGATCTTGATTTTTTCAAGAGTGTTAAAAGATTCTTTGTTGTTTTATCTTACATTGTTGCATGTGTAAAACTAAATAAACAGCGGAGAGAATTCAAAAGCTGCTCGTAAGAGTAGAACATTTCCCATGGAAAAATTAGAACATGCTAGGAAACAGAATGGGGCTGAGCATGAGCAGGATTTACCAGTCAGTACAAGCGGCAGTTCCTATTTTGTCATTACACGATACCTGCAGGAGAGTTCCTGGTGTGTACTCTCCAGTGTCCACAACCAGCATGGAGCCATACCAGAAGGCCAGACCGTAGCAAAGGAAGATAACCAGCCATAAAAATCCAGTGAAAGAGCCAATAATCAGACCCTTTCTGATGCCCCAGCGCTGGGCTGAGATCAGGTTCCGGTCGTACCTTTAGAGGAAGAGAAGAGCTCACTTGAACTAACCTTTAGTAGCTCAATGTAGGAACATGTGCTCAGCTTTTTTCAATATTTCACCTTTGCACTTCCTTTTTCTCTCCTCCAAAAGCCGCCACAGTTCTGATGGAATAGAGGACCTCGTCAGCTATGGCCCCAGCTTTAGCGTAGGCCTCCAGCTCCAACCCGGTTAGCTTAGCCACAAACTAGTCACAACAAAGTGATGCCAAGTAAATGGGGAAGAGAGGTGAAGCTGCACCAAAAATGCCGTTCCAGATCTTTCGGATCCACTTTGTGCCCTAACTGTACTGCTATAAATGAGACATAAATTCTATGGTTTTGCTTTTTTCATCTCTTTGTATGTGATAAACTCCAGTGATGGATTACACCAATAGGATTGTCTTTTATGCGTTCTTGCTGCCTGCATTTATACTCAAATTGGTGATATTTGAAGGTACACAGTGCCTGAAGTAACCAGCCTGTTTTGGAAATGTAAGGAGTAAAAGTACAGATATTTGTGTAAAAATGTAGGGAGTAAAAGTAAAAAGTTGTCAGAAAAATAAATACTTTGTTACTTGCCACCTCTGATCACCTCTGATGACATCAGAGGGATAAGTCAAGATTGTCTAGTCATAAGAGGTTTAGTCAGTAAATCATGCTGAAATCTTAGAGAGAAGTCCAATCAAAATATCAAATCAAGTCTTGAAAAGTCAGGAAAGGTTACAAAAATTAAACTGCAGTCAATTCAAGTGAAGAAAAGCTGAGTCTCACCAGAGCCATAAGACCAGCACCAATACCAATCAGTGGACTTGCTGCAATGATGATTAGCGTTAACTTCCATCCTTTCACAAAGCCAACGCAGAAACCACACACGAAGGTGGTGAAGCGTTGTGCAAATATGGAAACTTGATCCGCAATGGCATCATTGATCTTGTTTATATCACTAGAATAGAGATTTAACCCGTTGTAATACATATACTCCAAAGTAGTCCATAACACAAAACTCATATTGTCCCTTTTTACTCACTCTGACATGCGAGTGTTGAGCTCCCCTACAGAGGTGCAGTCAAACCAGCCGATCTCCATCCTCATCACTTTGCTGAAGTACATTTTCCTGATGAGTTGAATCTGCCTGGCAGCAGCGGTCACCCACAGGGAGATCTGTCAGTTGTTAAAGAGAGGTTATGTTCACATTTGTTAATTAGGAAGTATAAAAGCAAGCAGGGTAGCAGGATATCATCAGGACCCGGACCCTTCCTTCTGACCTTGTTTTTGATTTATAAAAAGACAAATTATACTTGTGAAACAGCTAAATGGGCGACTCTACACATAAGAAGTAGGTTAACACTAAGCATTTGAAAAGACGTGGCTCAGAGGGGGGGGGGGGTTTGCTGCCATGGTTATGCCTCAGCTTGGGACTGAAAGCTACACATTTTGAAAGCATCTGTTTGAGAAGGAGATTCCAAAAGGCTGCAATTTGGGGAATGTAAGCTGCAGCCGTAGTGAAAATATCTAACTTAACTGTCTGTCATGAAGCCCCCAAACCTTATTGAAGTTAAATGTGAGGACCATATTAACGTTTCTTCTGGCATCATATCATATTATCATCATCTTATTGAAATATTTAAAAGTTGGAGATACAAAGGTCTGTGGTGACTTGTTGTTTAAGTTGTTCCATTATTTCCCACGGGGTGGGTTATACTGTGGTTTTGCACAAAATGTCTTTTTATTTCTATTGGTCAATAGAGTCATGTGATATCTTTAGAGGTTTTGACATCATTTCCTGAGCAGAAACCAGGCACATGTTCAGGGGTTAGCGTGTCAGAAGTGTTACCCTATCAGCAGTGACATGTATAAAAACCTTTATGGTATAACCCGTCCATGAAGTTTGTGCTTCAGTTTTGCTAAAAGAAATTCCAAAGAAATACATTTTTATATTAGATCTCATTAGGTCATCTGTATATGTGCACTGCACCAACTCTATGAATGAAGCTTGCTAGCCAACATTTCTAGCACTAACTGATAACGCTGCATTCCTCCCTTTTGTCCAAATCTGGTCACTTCTGATTTCAAAACACCAACTGAGAGTAAACCTTCAAATATGGAGTCTAGAAACTGAATGAGGATGTCACAGTGGCCATGTCCATCTTTTATATACAGTCTATGGTATCAACCCTGCCATATTAAAAGGCAATGCACATCGTGAAACAGCTCAAACAGGAGCTTGGTTAACATACACTATATTGGCAAAAGTATTTGTGGCCATGGAAGTTACTGGAATACCCGAATTCAAGGATTTGGATAAGTGAGTGAATACTTTTGGCAATATATTGTAAGAGGGTATTCAATGTACCAGTGTTTCCATCTAAAAAAAATGCTATGAATGTAGCCCAGGCCTCACATGTGGGCAGCAAAATTTTTGGAAAACAAAGCTTGAAAAGTGAGTGTTAAATTTCTCATGATAGCAGTAAGTGCAAAATGTGTAATTTTTGACATTTCTTATTGGTTAATGTATTCATTTTTACAAATCCCTCTACCCAAGAAGACAATTCTCTAAAGGTTCAATTAACTTTATTTTATTGACTTTCTCTACCAGCATTTTCACTAACTGGCTATCTGTTAAAGAAATTAGCAGAACACAGTGATTTTCAAGCCATTTTCATTTGTAATTGCTGGAAGAAGTGCCTGCTGCACCGAAACTCACCGAAATCCTTCACTTTTTATCCTCTGCTTCTTTTCAAAGGTAGAGCGGAGCTTTTAGTAATTTCTCACTTTCCTATTAATATGTTTTACCTAAAATACTCACATTCAAGTCATTCTGACTATGATAAACAACCTACAAACTAGACCGATGCTCAGATTTCAGTCCTCTTAGCCTCACTGTACAACTTCCCCTCCTTCTCAGATCATGCCATCTTTCATTTAATTTCCTTCCTACTCCAATTAATTTGTCCACAGTGGTGTTCCAGGTGTCTTTTTTGGGAGCAGTTTAGACATTTTGAAATATTTTACTGAAATTGTTACATTAACACCTCCACTACTAAAACAGAAGCCATCTCCTTCCACTGTCGGTGTTGCTCTTTCCTGAGGCTTAATGCTGCTATTTTATGTTCATTGCATTACCCGTAACAGCCTGGACCTGTGGTGTTAAGAGGTTAGTCATACTCTCATCAGGTTTGCTTGTTTGTGACTGCAGGCTAACTTGGATGGGTTAGAAATTTCAACTCGTATCCTTTTTTTGTGGGCGCATGCTAATTTGCCCTCTGTAGTAAATCAGGCCATAAATCCATGGAGTGTTGTCATGTATATGTCCACTGCTCAGGTCCTTGACCTGGTTGAAACCAGTCTTTGTTTCAATAAAGTCATGTACATTTTTTATGGTCTGTCTTTAAGGATGTGGTCAGCTGTGGCAAAGGCAATATTCCAGAATATTTTCGGATCACAATCTGTGTTGCAAGTTGCAAACAATCATTACCTTAACAAAAACAGTCTGTGCATTGTGGCCAGAAATTATTAACTGGAAAACAGCAGCAAGGTGTTCTTTTCACACCAGAACCGTAAACGGGGGAAATTTAACATTTTTGGCATCATGTGACTCTGCTAATATAAAACAGCCCCAGCTCTCATTTAACAGCATTTCCTAAAATGGATTTGTACATCAAACAGGGAATTTTGGGATTTGTGGGATAAAAAGTACCCAGAACCGCCGAAGAGCTCATTTTGACCCTCATAGAAATCAGTGCAAAACAACAGTGTCAACAATGCTTAGCAGTCCCTCACCTCCTATATCGTGAGCCAGAGCTAGCTAGATGTGATTGATAGATGAATATAGAGCGCATAACAAATTTATTAGACCAAAAAAATAAGAAAACACAAGTTTTTTTTAGAAATCTGTTAAAAAAAATAAATTCCTTAGAAGGTCAGAAATGAATCAAGCCTAACCATTTAGGGTGCGCACCGTTTTCTTATAAGTTTCAGAACTCAGCGCCAGCAGGTCGAGGCAGATCGCTGCCACTCCCTGAGCCTGGTTCTGCTGGAGGTTTCTTCCTGTTAAAAGGGAGTTTTTCTTTCCCACTGTCGCCAAACGCTTGCTCATAGAGAGTCGTATTGATTGTTGGGTGTTCTCTGTAATCATTGTGTCTTTTCCTTACAATATAAAGTGCCTTGATGCAACTGTTTGCTGTGATTTGGATTTAAGTGTTATGTTGACTGGGTGTGTTTTAAATGGATTAAATGATGACTATTGAGACTATTGAGTGTGTTTCCATGAAAACATTCCATGACTAACCTGAAGGTATCCTAGCACGAAGACAGCCGCTCCGATTCCAATGTAATAGAAGGCAAACAGGGTCATTTCATACTCAATGTCAAGAAGCCTATAAGTCAGCACACATATTGTGCAAAAATCAAACATGGGAACTTCAATGCAGAATCAAATGTTTAAGGTCACTACATCCACCTAATGGATTTTCTAAAACCCACTTACCCACATGACCTGCCCTTCAGCGGTACGAACATCTCTAAAGTCGAATTGATGAGGCCAATGTTGGACTCGTTCAGCGGCGTTGTCAGGTTATACGCTGCAGTGTAGTTCTTCTTCCACTGGATGGTGTTGTTCACGCACTCCTTCCGGTCATCGCTGAGCTCCTGTAGCTCGATGTCGTACTCGATGAAGGTGTCGGTGAGCAGGCCGAACACCAGCAGCATGAGAGGCTGGGCTGAGCCATGCAGCACCGCGCACACGGCACCCACCACCATCATCAGCATGTCTTTGCATGTGGAAAAGCGGAACTGGGCAGAGAGCACGCGGTCACATTAGGCGGGAAAATCGATAAAGCAGGGATAAGGTGCAAAAAAGGGGAAGGCATTTTTACCAGCTGAAAGAAGCCGACTCTTATCGCTGGTTGCTTTTCATTTTTCTGAGCTCTGTTTGAAAAAGAAGCCCAGTGAGTTTATTTGTTGCTCAAATGTGACAAAGTTTTCAGAGCCTGCTGCTTTTTACTTACTTTTCAGCCTTCTTGGAATGTGTCATTGTCCTGCAGAGAAATGGACACACTGTGTCTCTATGAATTACGTAATGCTTAACGGATCAACAATTAATGATGCTGATTAGCAGCCTCCTTATATTTTACATTGACGTTTGTACTAATAGATGATCCATTAGGAATTCAAAGATTCCATCAGAACTGATGTCATGAAAAAAATGAGAATTATTGTGTAAATAATCTTTGAAATCAATGCTCAAACTATTAGTTGATTCAGAGAATAAATAAATACATAATCATTTCATCATTTTATTTATGCTATTGTGATTGTATTTTCAATGTTTAACACAGAAAAATGAATACAATGAGCAATCATTAAGGACGTCAGTAAATACTGGCACATAATACACTTACATATAGGAGCCTGCTGGTTCTGCAAGACAACACATAAATAAATAAATGGTAAATGGACTAGCTCTTATATAGCGCTTTTCTACTCTATCTGAGCACTCAAAGCGCTTATACAGCATGTTTACATTCACCCACTCACACCATCACTTCCATATGTAAGCAAGCTAAGTGCTTAATGTCTAACATTCACATGCATTCACACTCCTACGCTTGCGTCGGAGAGCAACTCGGGGTTCAGTATCTTGCCCAAGGATACTTTGGCACGCAGCCCGGAGCAGCCAGGAATCGAACCCCTGACCTTCCGATCAGGAGGTAACCTGCTCTATCTCCTGAGCTACAGCCACCCCAAATGCAATTTATACAGTTTATCATTTTTTTTTCTTATAAAATTAAATTCAACATGTTTTTATTGTTGATTATTGCTCTCGGCGCTAAGAAACAGAGCATTACCGTCATCGGAAACCTCATAGCTGTGGTTTTCCTGTCCTAGTCTTTTTATACTTTGCAGTTTCACCGATCCCGCTGGCATGTCGAGTCATCTACGAAAAAAAGAAGAAAAAAAAAAAACATTGGCCAAAACTGAAATGCCATGTGAGAGAACATTTATTTTTCTTTTTGCACAAAATAGTCACTTACTAATTTGTTATCGTTCTTTTCCGTGATCGAGGTGTATCATGGGTCCAAGTCAGATTACACCAGCAGTCCAGTATCCCAACATGCAGCTGAAGCTGAAACTGTGCTTCATGTGCTGGTATTGAACAGTTGAAGTCCTTGCTAAATGGGGGGGTTGGAATGTTTTGTTTGAAGGTTAATGACCTCTCGGTTTATGCTGCTGAGAAGGCCAGTAACCTGAGCAAATATTATACTGGTAGAGGCCCTGCACTGTTTACACTAGTCTAATGGCAGGCAGCACGCCAGGCTCCTTAGTTTTTTAAACTGTCTAGAACTGTAGCAGTTTATGCTTCTGTAACCATAAACTACCATAAACCTCCACCAATTACAATTACAATTTTGTCCACAAGTGTATAAACCAAGCACCTGGGTATGCAGACTGCTTCTACAAACATCTGTGAAAGAACGGGTTGCTCTCAGGAGCTCAGTGAGCTCCAGAGTCGTACAGTGATAGGATGCCACCTGTCCAGTCATGAAATTTCCTCATTAATAAATATTCCACAGTCAAATAGTGGGATAATAAAGTGGAATGCTGTAGGCCACATAAAATAACACAGTTAATCACTACAGACCTCCAATTAAATTTCAAAGGGTAAAAATACCCTTCTGTTTGATGGCTGCATCATTTAGTTTAGATAATTTAGATAATTGTTGCTGTTAAAACTTTTAAGCTGTTAATGCCTTTAATGACATTACCCTATTTAGACTTAAAATTAGATTATTTTAATGATTACACTCTCCAGCAAGTAATAAAGTTGATACAAAATGGCCCTGATGTTAATACTTTAGCTATTCATGTTAATATATAGTAATCGGGGCCTGAGTCTGGTGCTGTGGCCCAGTAGGGAGCTCGCCAAAGACAAAACAAAACATGTTTGGAGACAGGAGAGGGAGGAAATGGCAGGAGTGTGGAGGTGAAAGTAGGGACCCAATGTAGAATCTATGACAGGTAAGGGGAGACAGCTGGCTGTTCTAACCATTACTTCTAACTGTCCTACTAAAGTATTGAAAGATAGGAGTAAAAAAGGAAGAGTATGTGAAGAGTGTGTCAGACTGGAGCTTTGTGTCATAAAAACCCCTCTGATAGGTTCAGATCATTTTATAAAGACAAGGAACAAACGCACAACTCTTATTTTACTTGCAAGGGAA
>VUQJ01033652.1:4456-17679 GCA_015108635.1 Andinoacara biseriatus | reverse complement strand
TATTTAAAATATATAATATATATATATTTTTATATATATATATATATATATATATATATATATATATATATATATATATAACTTTATTTCTTGATATTTCCCTTGATATTTATGTTGGGTGTAAGCAACTTTAAAACGTTTTTATTCATCTGCTTTAAAATATGATCCTAGAAGAGGATACATATTTGTACGTTTGGACTGTGTCAAATTTGCACATAGACTTAAGCCAACGTTTGAATCCTTATATTCATTCTTCATTTGCTGTCAGACCATTTAATACCAGTTAAGCTACAGCTGAAAGAATTCAAACCAAAACTGTCTTTTGAACATTAATAATATACTCTATTATAATCCATCAGATTTCCCCATGCCTTAATGATAGAGCTATGATACTAATAAATCTGTGACTCAAAAGTTTTGTCTGTGTGAAAAGAAACTACACGACATGAGAAAGCTACAACTTTACAAAATCATCAACTAATTCAGACCAGAGTAAACCAAGTAAAGTTGTGAAAATCAAGTAATCAAGACTGTCAGACAGACAGGAAATAAAACAAATAGGATATGTATTTCAAAGCAAAACAGAAAATAATGAAATGAGAAAATATGGACCTGAATAGTAACACTTAACAAGATGTCGGAATGGGGAAAAGGGGAACCAACACATTAACAGAGAAATGAGTCAGGGAAACAGACAGTGAACTAAAACTGTCATTAATAAAAATCAAGACTTTGATTAAAAGGACTACAAAACTGAAACTCACAACTAGAATAACCATAAAATAAAAACAGGAATAGAAGACTTATTAGTAATATCACCACAAATAATACTTGCAGTTCACTATAATAATTCACCTGTAATTTCCCTGATGGAACCCTCCCAAAGGGATTAATAAAGTTAGATTAGATAAGATTAGATTAATCTAATGAAGAAATCAAAGCAGAAATCCAAAAGTTAAAAAAACCCCACCAAAGTCCAATATTCAAGCTCTTGAATAACAGTAAAACAGAAACTCAAATTCATATTAACCAAGAATCTCAAACTCAAATATGTAGAAAACCCTAGGACCATCCATACCACATTGGCCTTCTTCATCTTTAATCATCATTATCATCATCATTTTACTTCCTCCCTCTCTCTCCTCTTCTTGCTTTGTCAGCTTTGCTTTGTCAGATTGTCATGTATGTTTCATATTTTTTTTAAAGCCTTTGGTCTGTGTGGTTGTTTGTCTGCTTTGGTATGTTTGTCTTGTGATATTGGGCTATACAAATAAAACTCATGTTGATCTGCTCACCGTCCTCCTCTTATGTGTTTTTAGGTGAAAAGGGCACCCTGACGCATGGGTCTGTGATTGATGGGCGATTTGAGGGTTTCATTAAAACCCACCAAGGAACATACTATGTAGAACCCTCAGAAAGATACCTACAGGACAAGGATGTGCCCTTCCACTCTGTCATGTATCATGAAGATGACATTGGTAAGTGGGCACTACATTTAAATCTGTATTCTTCAGGTCAGTATAGTTACCAATACATTGAGCTTGTTGGACAAGTGGTAGTAAGCAAGATAGGAGTTTTTGCAAAGTCTGAAACATTTATTTATAGAAATTCTGTAACTAAAGATGAAGAAATTTACAGAATTAAATACCTCCACTAAATTTCATAAACCTGATAAAGAAATACACAAAGGAAGATCTGTTACATTAAAAAAAAATTTTTTTTAAAGTGAATTATGAAGTTTTTTTTTTTCTTTTTTCTTTTTAAATTCTGTCACACCAGAAGCTTTTAAATAAGCATGCCAGGCTTGGGGCCTTAGGCTGTTGGGGTCCATTAAAGGGAGACAAACATCTTCCTCCTCCTTAATCCTAATGTCTAAATAAAACCAGTTGTGAAGCACACCAGCTGTTTCAAAATGTGGGTGTGTATTGCATGCTGATAATGTTTTTAACTAAATGACATTTGATTAGAGTATTTGTGGCTGTGCTCGCCAAGCAGCAGTGTTATTAGAAAATTTAGACCAAATTGGAACCTGAAAGGCATGTTTCATACTCGGAGGATAAAACTGAAAGAAGGTTATGTTTGACAGACTATTATGTTTGCTATTGTCAGGCTACAGAGATATACTGTAGAACCAGGACACTTCAAGTTTCTCCAGGTTTTCCATGAAAATGGTCAATTCTGAAAATGTTTAGAAGTAAATGTCAACCAAGTTGCTTGCTCATGGTCTTCACCTGTACTAAAAGCACCTGCTCCCTGTCATTATGCGTTTCTGTTGTTTGCACAGATGTATATCACACTGTAGGAGTGCTCCCCATCCTGGGAGCTTGCTCTGTGCTTCGCTTTGCTCAACACAGCAGGAAACTGTTATTGCACAGCACAAGGCATAGAAAAGAATGGGTTTCAGAGCCTAGTGTACTGCATGCTGCTCCCTGTGTAAAGGGCTTTAAGGAGGTACATTTAGCAGACAGGCAAGAAGTCTGGCTTTAGGCGGACACACAAACGCATGTCTAAACACATACACAGAGATATATTTTAAACTGCTGCAGGTAATTTTGGAAAATATATCTAGAACTGCATGTACTTAGTCTCAAGGTGTGATTATTATGTTGATTTCATGTGCCAACAGCAGGAGTATGACATTCTGTTACTAATGAGATAGAAGGAGCACATTGGAAAAATGTAACTAACAAACGGTACAACATAAATGTTCAGCAAGTACACTCATTAAAAAAAAACAAGCCAGAACTGCTCTTGGTTTCAATTTAGCTATTATCTCAATCAGGGCTGTTTACTCATGTAGCAAGACACCACTCAAAACATTGCAGGAGCCTTCCCTGGGAGTCCTTCTTACCACCTCAGGTTCACATTTGAGACATGATATATCCTCCAACAGTTTTAAGGCAGCAGAGATAGATGTCGCTGGTTGTCAGATTTGGTGAATATGGCTGAAGGTGAGCAACAGTAATTTTGGCAAGAAAAAGTTTAAAGCAATGTTTCAGTGCACTGTGAGTAGGCACGTAGTGGCAGATTAGGTTAGGTCCACGCTCAGTTTTCCAGGACGTTACAGTAGAACAGCATTTTATGTCTGACCCAGGGGTACTCATTCACAGCTCACAGCCCCTGTGAATGTGATAGTAAATGATGAACTTGCTCCTTGTTGCACTCCTGCCCTGAGTGTGCCACTTTTCTCCCACTGAAAACTGGTTGTTGTCTTTGGCTCAAAGCTGGAGACTTAGCTTTCCTCATTAGTGTTCATCCTCAACAAAATTCAGGCCAGTTTGACAAAGAAGTAAATTTTTCTCTCAGCATGAGTTTGTGCGCCATGGTGAAATCTCAGTGGTCAGAGTGGAACTTCCAGGGAGCGGTCCAAATGTATCAGAAGTGGTGGGAATTGTATAAGAAAACTACCCTCAAGGAGCGAACTACCAAATTTTAATGAGGTGCTATAAGTGCAGTCACACAAATTTTTGATCACAGTTTGTACAGAAGAACTGAGGACTTTCTAAAACTCCTTAGAAACATCAAGTAGAACTGGAATTTTTTTTCAGCTTATGTCGTGCTTTCATTAAATCATCATTCATCCCTACCTGTTACAGCACCAATCAGCTCTGATTGGCCTTCCTAATTTATTTAATTTTTTTAAATAAATCGCTGCATCCCTACTAATCATTGCTAATGAAGACTGAAGGAGCACACCAGCTTGTGTGGATGTAATCATTAACACATTTTTACTGCTACCCTTCATGGAATGTATAGACAAAAAGGAATGTAGTCCCGGCAATCATCTGCATTCAATTGTGAAGATAAAATAAGATATTCTGTGTGTGGACTGTGATTCTTAAATGTTAAAACTTAAACATGTATTCATCAGACATATTAAAACTTCTCCAAGCATTTTCTTTAAGATAGCTGGAATGCACTTTCCTTGTTTTAAGATATTTAGGTGACATTTTTGATTAACTCATCTGGCGGAAGCACCGCAACTTATGTCATGATGAGGAGTCCATCTATCCACCTGTCCATTGTTCACAAGAATCGATACTCTTCCTACAGTATTGGTCAGATTTTTATGAAAGTTGCACACAGTGATCACCCAGTGGGGTCTTCACCAGGACTGTACTCTAGGTCAAGGTCACATGCGTCATTTTATGGGCAAAAACCTGTGAAATGTGTTGGATGCTGTGCTGTGTCATTGACGTTCTGGTTTTCAGATGATCTTGTACTTGCATAGTACCCAGAATAAAACTGCTTACAACAAACTGGAAAATGTTCTGTGCCAAGTTTTTGATATATATATTTTTTTTCTTCTTGATGCAGGAGCCTTCGCTCCTTATTTGGCTTTTCTATTAAGCTTTTTTTCCTTCTGTTTAAACTGCAAAAGCCTTTTGATTAGCAGTTGAATGAGACACCATTCACTGTCAGGACAAAGAAGACTTTTCTTGGGGGAAAGAAAAAAAAAAAAAAATTTAAACGCACACTGCACACACTGTATTCAGGCCTTTCAGCAAGTTAAAACAGGAGAGGATGGATCTCTTTTCTGAATGGCTGTAAGACATTTAGAAAATATGTTAGACTTGTCAGTGGGGTTTTTTTGTATCTGTAATGGGTTCTTTAACATTTAAATCCAACATTTCATGAGGCTTCAATCAGTGTGGATTTGTCTTCAAAGAGATAGATCCAAAATATAGTGAATGTAGTGAATTGTTGATACTAAAACAGAAAATTACAGTCACTTTTTACACATGCACAGTCTTAATATGCATGTACTGGAGACTGATTTCTAAGTACGTGCAGATTTCTTCTCCATGGCTTTAGCATGATTGTGGTGTTTGGCATTTGGTTGCCCTTGTGTGACCACTGATCTCCTTGCACTGGTGTTCTGGGTAAAGTCCACAGCTTGGAGGGATCACCCTCTCTTCGCTGTCATTTTTAGCTGAGATTTAGTAATTTGAAATAAAACCAATGGTTCTAAAAACTCTGGTGTAAGTTTCCACTTTATGTTGTGTCTTTTAAGCCAGATCGTAACACTTTCTTGACCTGGTTTCCTTAACAAATTAGAAAAGAGACTCGGTTGCACAGGTTTGTAATTAGTGGTCAGATCATGGATAATGCCTATTTTTTCTGCTTATACTGAATGTTAAAATAAAGATATATACAGACAGGAAGAGAACTCATGTTTCTTAGGATTTGTAGAGACTGATGAGCCTCATCGCTCATTCTGTGGCCTGTTAGTTAATGCATCTGATTTTGTATGAGGTGCACTGATTGAGCTCCTCCAACCACACACATGGTTCTAAATGGATATGGTGAAAGATACTTGTTCTCTCCTTCTATCTGACAGATTACCCTCATAAGTATGGTTCAGCGGGCGGCTGTGCTGACCACTCTGTGTTTGAGAGGATGAAGAAGTACCAGGCATCAGCAGTAGAAGAGCCAGTGAAAGTAAGTATCATCAAAAACAAGATCCCTCCCCGTGCTTCAAACTTACAGATGAAAAGATCTAATTTTAAACTTAACTTACACTGTTAGTAATGGCGGTGTAGAAGCATTGGACCTTTTTTAAGACAGCAATGTAAACTTTTTCCCAAGGATTTTTTTTGGATAAAAATATTGGAATGTCTTTAGAGCAGGGAGTCTCCTTATTTTCCCACATGCTATTGAATCACGCTTTCAGAATATGAAGAATAGTAATAATGGAAAAGGACTGTTATTAGCACATTATTTGGTTGAAGGGATAGGTTTAACCATCCATTTTTTGGTACAGGGTGTGACACATGAGTTGGATGACAAGGAGTATGGTCCTGTCATTCTGAGAAAGAAGAGGGCAGCAGGTAAAGAAAAAAACACCTGCCAGCTCTACATCCAGACTGACCACTTCTTCACAAAGTACTACGGCACAAGAGAGGCTGTCCTTGCTCAGGTATGAGGAAATGCAGTATGTGAAGTCTTTAAAAGAGAGATTCTTCAATGCTTGGCTTGCTTATGTGCTGATTAGCATTACACTCCTGTGCCACCGGTGATGCCAAGGGTCAGCTCTCTCCCGGTCCCTGATTTGAGCTGCTGCCTCATTTACAATCCATGTGATCCCAGTCACTGTGTGCTGCTGGACCACCAAATCAAAACATTACTGTGGAGAGGGATTTTTGGACTAACTTGCTGAGCTTGATGCCACTGCATCCTGACATTGAAATAGTTGCTGAAAAGTTAAGGATAAACTCCTATGAAATTGCCAGACCACACAATTAGCAGCTTAAAGGTGGTTAATATTTTTCCATGCATTGCAGTTCCTTGAGAAAATCAGCTATTCATTCCATTAAGTACAATGTGACAGTTTACCTGCAGATTTGAGTATTTTATTCTGTATTTAGGGGCAACTGTTTTTCAAAACAAAACAGCCACAATTTTCAATTCCTGATCTGTTATTCACATTTTTAATAAATTTAGCTGTACAATTGTTCTTAATCCTATACTCATGCTACAATGTTTCTTTGGAAACACTTTTGTATAAGTGTGCACTTACATAAATGACTATATTCCAAACAAACCTAATGCTAAACATATGAATATGTTAGCTTTTTATAGCTGACCACAAAGTCAAACATGGTTGCTGTTATGCATTTTATTTATTTATTTATTTTTCACACTTTTTGCATCAAACATTGCAAAAACATGAAAAGAACTATCCACTTATGTGGTGTATTCATGCAGCATTATTCTAGTAGCTGGTAATTTATAGAGATATGGTAACTTCTATTTTTTTTTGGATGACTCACCACTTTTTCCTGCTGTTTTTTCCAAATTGAGCAGTCACACTTTATGAGTCTGATTCACTCATGATGTGTGTGTGTGTGTGTGTGTGTGTGTGTTTTTTTGGTTTGTTTTTCCCCCACTGCTATACTTGTGTTACTGCTAATCTAAACAATCATACTCTGCAGATTTCCAGCCATGTGAAGGCTATTGACTCCATTTACCAGGGCACGGACTTCATGGGCATACGAAACATCAGCTTCATGGTTAAAAGGATCAAGGTGAGTTTGATCTTGACATTTAGTTTCTCAACTTTCAGGTGCTGCAGAACAAGGTTGTTTACTACTATTTACTATGTTAGAAGTAATTCATTTGTGGAGGTACATGTCAGTACTAACCAGTCTGAAACCAGAAACAGTTTAATACCAAATGTAATTTCCCATCATTAATAACTGACCTGATGTTTTAAGTGGAAACATCTTTAGATCTGTCTACTTGCCAAGGAATCATTCTAAACTTTCATTTCCACCCTCAGTGTAAGGTTTTTTGTTTTTTTACTTTTCCATGTGATTGTTTAACTTGTTCACACAGATCAATACCACTGATGATGCAAAGGACAGCAGCAATCCTTTTCGCTTTGCCAACATTGGAGTGGAGAAGTTTTTGGAGCTCAACTCTGAACAGAACCACAATGACTACTGCCTGGCCTACGTCTTCACTGACAGGGACTTTGATGATGGTGTGCTTGGCTTGGCATGGGTTGGGGCTCCTTCAGGTTGGTACCAGGCACACACACACACACACACTTCCTGTATTGCTCAGAAGCATTTAAAGTTGCGGGGATGGATATTTATTTTAAGAAATATTCTATTTTTTATATTTATGTACGTGAGAAAATCATATTTATAACATGATGTATGCCAGTAAGAATGCCTCTCTGTCCTGTCTGAATTCATGCTTTGGTCTTCCCACAGATATCTTATATGAACTGGCTTTTTTCCCCACATTTGTAATTGATTGTTGTGTTAAGCGCTTCTTTCCTCTCCCTTTGAATTAACTTGGATACCATTTCAACATGAAGAATACAGCTACAAACCCAGACGATCGATACTGGCATATTAGCAAAGAAATTGATCGAGGATAAGACATGGAGAATAGATTGGTTGCAGTGAGCTGTGTGGTGATTGATTAAATAAAGAAAGTCTAAAAATGACTTTCAGGCATACTAGTGAAGCACTACTATTGTGTTATTTCATGTGAGTAGCTGTTATAGGTGGATTCAGTGCAGGGTTTACACACGTAAAGTATGCATGCACTGTGTGTGATAAAATGTGCAGTCATTCTCATGCTCACTTGCACAGAATAGACACACTGTTATTGCTACTTTGGTCTTTGGTCTCATGTTTCTGCGTAGCTGGAAGCTGTCTCCTGATTTCTGGATAATGGGAATTGCAGCAGGACTGGGGTTGTGCTTGTTGTTAAGCATGGTTGCAAGTGGTTTTCGCCAATGTTGTTCTTTTTTGGGAAAAATAATAAAGCAAAAAACTTCAGGGGTCAGATATCTTACATACAGACTTACAGATGATTCATGCTGTTTAAGATTATAGTTTGGTAGATTTCAAATCATTTTTCCCTGATATATGTCTTAATTTATTGGAAAATCTGTAAAAGACTTGGTTTGTGTATTTTTAAATTGGTGTTCAAGTAACCAATAAACCATAAACTATTAGTGCAGTTTATGGTTCAGTGAGTTTCATGAGTTGTTTGTGATGAATTGTGGAGCAGTTATCCTTGCTGTTAAAAAGCTTCTCCTGTTGAAATTACCAGCATCTGTATGCCCTGCTACTATGAACCTGTGTAAGACCAGAGGAGTCTACTATAAAGCAAGACCAATGGTTAGCAGGCTTAGAGTCAGTTTTCTGACACATGAAATTGTCTTTTCACCTGGCTAAATCACTGCGGTAACTTATGCTGAACCTGCTTGGTTATGTTCCGAGTTTCAGTTTAAAATTGGCTGGAAGTGCCGTGTTTTCACTTACTCTTTTTTATTTATAGCATGTTTTAAGTGTGATTTTTCTGTTGGAGGAATATGTTTTATATGTGCAAGCTGTTAAACTGTACCTTACCAACATCAGGAATGAAGTCCAGCTGTAAACTAAAAGCAGTGCAAATTGTGCATCACATTGTTACTGGAATGTGCATTTATACCTGTGTATTCAGTTGGTGATACAGAAAATGTATAAATGTTGTTATACTAGTCTGCTGCTAAATCTCTTTTAACTGCTGGAATTGTAGCTATTAGAACACAGAACACACACCAAGAATTCCTGTTCAATCAATAAAATGATTTCACTGATCTGCTGACAAATTAAAGTGATTTCCTCCTTTATTAGGCTGTGGGATGATAGCATTTAATAGCATTTAATTTAAACTGATATAGTGTCAGAACTCTGATGTGCAGCTCATTAGAAATAAACAGCAGCACTAAGAGCACACTTAAAGTAATTAACTCAAATTAGAATGTTTATTGCTCTGTGCATTAAAGTCTAAAATGAATGCTTTTCTGCAGCATTGTTTTTCTATCTTATTTGCAACCGTGCTGTGTTTTGCTGTTGTTTTTTAATATTATTTACACATTTCTGTCACCATTTTATCACCATCATAACGTTTCCAATTGGAGTAGGCGGCACTCACAGGGATAATTTTGTGCAGAAGAAGAGTCATATGATGTGTGGAATGCCCTTTTTTTTAATGTGAGCATGCTTGGAAAGCCTGAGTTAGCAGAGAACGGTGATAACCATCGTTGTGATGCACATTATCTCCAACTGGGGTTTTAAGTTTTGTCGAGCCAGCTCATGCAAAAAAAAAAAGCCTGGCTGTGTCGAACTTTCTTCGTAGTATACCCCTCTGGCCTCAGGGTTCAGCTTCAGTTCTTGACATCTTCTGCTACATGAACAAACAGACATGGTTTTGGTTGCAGTAGAGTCATCTCTTGCTTGTTTCCCATTAATCTGTTAGAGTCAACCTGTGTTTCAAATATAAATTTCCTTCTCCCTGAAAATAGTGTGATAATGCATTGCACTCTTATTTTTACCACAGGAAGCTCTGGGGGAATTTGTGAGAGGAACAAACTGTTCTCAGATGGGAAGACAAAGTCTTTGAACACCGGTATCATCACTGTGCAGAACTATGCTTCACATGTCCCTCCCAAGGTGTCACACATCACCTTTGCTCATGAGGTCGGACACAACTTTGGCTCTCCTGTAAGTACTATTATTTAAAACACTGGCCTTTGCCAGTAGCCTACTTTCTCTTGCCAAGCTGTATTTATTCTGTGGAACTTTCTCTTACAAGGCTTTGCCCTTTCTCTTTTGTTGCCTACTATTTTACAGCATGACTCTGGGCTTGTATGCACCCCTGGCGAGTCTAAGGAGCAGGGACAAAAGGAGAAAGGGAACTACATTATGTATGCCAGAGCCACATCAGGGGACAGGCTCAACAATAACAAGTTCTCAATCTGCAGCATTGGCAATATAAGCGCTGTTCTGAAAGCGAAGAAAGACAGCTGCTTTTTAGGTAAATTCTCTCTTATGATCAAATCTGTTTCCTTTGTGCAAGTTCTTTGAGTGCGTGTCTATGTGTGTCTGTGTGTTTGTGTAAGAGAGTGAGAAATTCTCTGTTAATCTTTTGTTTCTGTGTCTACAGAATCTGGCCATCCTATCTGTGGTAATGGTCTAGTGGAAGATGGAGAGGAGTGTGACTGTGGCTATAATGACCAGTGTAAAGAGGAGTGCTGCTATAGTGCTGATTCAGAGGGGGGCCTAAAGTGTAAACTTAAACCTGGCAAAATCTGCAGGTAAGATTTTGCGATGTGGTATTATTAATGAGCACAGAGAACACAGTTGTTAATAGGATCGCATTTGTTTGACATTTAATTGCATGATTTTATTTTCATTCACACAGTCCCAGTCAAGGCCCATGCTGCACACTGCAATGTACTTTCAAGACCTCTAATGAGGAGTGCAGACCGGTATCTGAGTGTGCCTTGGCAGGCCAGTGCAATGGAAATGGTGCTCTGTGTCCTGCCTCGGAGCCAAAGCCCAATAACACCTATTGCCATAAAGATACACAAGTTTGCATCAATGGGGTATGCTAATGTTATCAGCTGTATGTCTGGTTTTCCCACTTGGTGAGTTTGAATGCTAAGTTAAAAGGTTTCCTTTTGTTTTGGGAAAGGCCTGTACTGGTTCTCTTTGTGAAAAGCATGGACTGGAGGTATGTATATGTGCCAAGGAAGATGGCAAGGATGAGGCAGCTGAGCTGTGCCATGTGTGCTGCCAAGAGAAAAGTGAGTGACTGACTATATATGCAACTATATATACAATCACTGAGCACATCTTTACAATTAAAAGTTGTTCTTGGTAATATAGATGTCACTTCCTTTCTTTCTGCCCTCAGTGAAACCAAATACCTGTAGCAGCACAGGCTCAGAGAAGTGGGCCCATTTGTTCAATAAGAAGGTGGTGACGCTGCAGCCAGGCTCACCCTGCAATGACTTCAAGGGATACTGTGATGTGTTCATGAAGTGTCGTCTGGTGGATGCAGACGGGCCTCTTGCAAGGCTAAAGAAAGCCATCTTTGATGCCGAATTCTATAGCAGTGTTGCAGACTGGATAGTGGTGAGTTTCTCACTGTAAGAATGTATATAGCAACTCTCCTGTGGGTTCAGTGACCAAAGTCTGTCAACATAGTGGCAAATGCATATTTCTTCGACGTACTTAAATATCTTTTATTATATTCCTTGCCATTCAGAAACACTGGTGGGCAGTGCTATTGATGGGCATTGCTCTTATTATGCTAATGGCTGGCTTCATCAAGATCTGCAGCGTCCACACACCCAGCAGCAACCCCAAGCTTCCTCCACCAAAGCTACTGTCGGGTACAGTATCTAAAATAGTGCTTTCCAAAAGAAGGAAATTGTGATGGCATGTGTGGGTTGTTGTAGGTTAAAGAAAAAAAAGAGGTTTCCAATTCATTCAAATCAGTTTTTGTTTTCTAAGTGTAGACTATTAATGGCAGTTTTTCCAAAATAATCTGGTGACTCAGGGATAAAATTGCTTATTTCCTTTCTGCAAAATCCTATCGCAACGTATAGTTTTACTTGTTTAGGTCATCCACCACATAGTTTTTTCTCTGGTATTGTAAAAAAAAAAATTTAGCTTTTTTTTTTTATCACTTTAATCTCAGAGAACATCCATTTTTTTCTCATAAATTTCATATTTTAACCATTGAGGATTTTAAAATATATTTTAAATAAAAATATATGTGCAAACAAAATTTATTCATTAATGGATATACCACCTTCTGAAAGTATGCTAACACAGTCCATCTATATGTAATTGAACTATTAACGATGGATGGATGGATGGAATATTCATCCAGTAAGGAAATTATTATGTTACAGCAGCAAGAAAATGGTACAGTCTACAATAAACAAACAACAAAGTGAGAGCAGAGTGCTAAACTATACATATACAACAGGGATACAAACAAAATACATGGATAAAAAATATAAATGTAGGTAAAGAATAGTAATTGTAAGACAGACATTGTGCATCAACAATTTGCATTAATAAATATTATGTTCACCAGGAATCTGAAAGGCAGTATATGGAATATGGAAATGTTTGTGTGGGATCTTATGTCCTGACAGTTCTCCAAAAGAAAAATAAGTTTACATTTACAAATGCACACACATGAGCTGACGGTATATAGATAATTGAATGCATATTTAGATGAAAGAGACACAAAGATGCCTGAATAATAGATTATTTCATAATCTAACAATAAAAAAGGTAATAGCATTAATTTGCAGCATCCATTGTCTTTTCATTTAAATTAATTGAGATTTCAACATCCTGTAGATACACTGAGAAGGAGCAGACCACAGAACCCGCAGTCACAGCGCCAGCGCCAGCGCCAACATCACCCAGGCGAGCAGTATCAGATGGGACAAGCGAGACCCTGATGTGATGATGTGCTTGTTGCCTTGGTTTCTTCTTAGTGCCTACAATAGGAGCACCTTACTCCAAAGAGTTACCTTTACCACTTATTGCAAAATTCACAGAACTTGCAACTGAAACATTTTTACCTGACAAAGCCTGAGTTTTTTGGGGGTCATAACAAACCCACTCAGCACCTCTGCTCTAAGAGCAAGATTAGCAGTGGTTCACTTAGCTTTTATAGGAAATAGGTTTTTTTCCCAAGGACGAACAGTGGGACAAATTCACCATCTCCGTTATGTGGTCTTAAACTTTATTTTGTAACCTTTGAATGCTTTTTTTCCCTTTCTTTTTTTAGCCAGATGGGAGGAAAGAGAAGCAGCTTTATTAGTTTTCTTCTGAGTTTCTGCTGCCAATCAAAACCTGATTTGAGAGTTTGTGTTGGAAGAAAATCTGCTTTTCTTTTGCCAATGT
>VUQJ01033648.1:6183-18752 GCA_015108635.1 Andinoacara biseriatus | reverse complement strand
AACTGCCCATGAATGGAGGAAAATCAAGCGTGAAGCTGCCAAGATGCCATTAGCCACCAGTTTGGCCATATTTCAGAGCTGCAACGTTACTGGAGTATCAAAAAGCACAAGGTGTGCAATACTCAGGGACATGGACAAGGTATGGCTAAAAAATGACCATCTTTGAACAAGAAACATAAGATAAAATGTCAAGACTGGACCAAGAAATATCTTAAGACTGAATTTTCTAAGGTTTTATGGACTGATGAAATGAGAGTGACTCTTGATGGGCCAGATGGATGGGCCCGAGGCTGGATCAGTAAAGGGCAGAGAGCTCCATTCCGACTCAGACGCCAGCAACGTGGAGGTGGGGTACTGGTATCATCAAAGATGAACTTGTGGGGCCTTTTCGGGTTGAGGATGGAGTGAAGCTCAACTCCCAAACCTACTGCCAGTTTCTGGAAGACACCTTCTTCAAGTGGTGGTACAGGAAGAAGTCGGTATTGTTCAAGAAAAACGTGATTTTCATGCAGGACAATGCTCTATCAGATGCATCCAAATACCCCACAACGTGGTTGGCCAGTAAAGGTATAAGAGAAGAAAAAATAATGACATGGCCCCCTTGTTCACCTGATATGAACGCGATAGCTAACCTGTGGTCCCTCATAAAATGTGAGATCTACAGGGAGGGAAAACCACACACCCCTCTGAACAGTGTCTGGGAGGCTGTGGTGGCTGCTGCACGCAATGATGAATGTAAACAGATCAAGCAACTGACAGAATCTATGGATGGAACGCTTTCGAGTGTTATCGTGAAGAAAGGAGGCTATATTGGTCACTGATTTGTTTTTGGTTTTGTTTTTGAACGTCTGAAATGGTTATTTCTAAATTTTCTGTTATATTGGTTTACCTGGTGAAAATAAACAAGTGAGATGGGTATAGATTTGGTTTTTATTCAGTTGCCTAATAATTCTGCACAGTAATAGTTACCTGCACAAACAGATATCCTCCTAAGATAGCCAAATCTAAAAACAAACACTCCAACTTCCAAAAATATTAAGCTTTGAGATTTTTGAGTCTTTTGGGTTGATTGAGAACATAGTTGCTCAATAATAAAAAGACTCCTATCAAATACAACTTACCAAATATATTCTGCACACAGTCTATGCCAGGGTGGTGGAAAGGAGAGATTCAAGAAAAACAATGCGATTTTCATCCTGGTTAGGCAACGCAGGACCAACTACTTGGGGGGGGCAGTAAGTAGGATTTGTTTATGGTGGGTGTTGAAAACATGCAAGACCTGCCCTTTGTCATTAATTCTGTTTTATGGAAAGAATTTCTAGATGTAGCCATGTGGTGGAAGGCTTCCACCATGGTGGCACAAGAATCTCATCTCTGCTTTTTGCGGATAATTTGGTCCTGTTGGCATCATCAGATGGTGGCCCCCAGCTTGTCAAGTGTGAAGTGGCAGGAATGATAATTATCACCTCTAAGTCTGAGGTCCTCAGCCAAAAAAGGGTGGCGTGCCTACTCTGCATCAGGGGCAAGTTGCTGCCCCAGATGGAGGAGTTTAGGTAGCTTGGGGTCTTGTTCATGAGTGATGGCAGAAGGGAGCAGGAGACTGACAGATGGATTGGGGCTGTGTCTGCAGTGATGTGGATGCTGCACCAGTCTGTTGTGGTGAAGAGGGAGCTGAGTGTGAAAGCAAAGCTGTTGATTTGCAATCTATATCCCTACCCTCACCTATGGTCATGAACTTTGGGACCAAAAGAACGAGATTGCAAATACAAGTGGCAGAAATGAGTTTCCTCCTAAGGGTGGCTGGCTTCTTCTTTAGAGATAGGGTGAGGAGTGCAACCATCGGGGGGCAGTTGAGGTGGTTTCGGGAATCTGACTAGAATGCCTCCTGGGAGCCTCTCGGGTGAGGTGTTCAGGGCATGTCCTACCCAGAGGAGGCCCTGGGGCAGACCCAGGACACGCTGGAGAGATTGTGTCTCTCAGCTGCCTTGGCATCCCCAGAGGTGAGCTGGAGGAGGTGGCTGGGGGGAGAGAGAGACACCAGGGCTTCTCTGGTAAGCTGCTGCCCCCGCAACCTGGCCCCAGATAAGCAGAAGAAAATGGATGGATGGATGGAACTTTATAATGCTGCTTTATTAACACATAATAACACAACATGTCCTTAGATCATTGACATACTACTTAACAGTCTGCAGTGGTAGATTAATGGTAATTTAGTTACTTAAAAATCCTTTTAGTGATTAAATGTTTATGTTGTATCTAATTCTTATTCATATTCATGCACCTGAATGTCCTACAAATGGCAGTTAGACACATTGATGACTCACTCAGTCATGCAATTAGATGCAACAGTGGAGTCAAATCCAGTCTGCTGGCTTTATGTTATAAAAACTGACTTTATATCACATTTGTTTGACACCAGTAGAGTAATGATGCTCATTAATCACGATCTTATTTCACACAGATGACTTGTAAGACTTGAGATGCAGCAATTAGTGATGAGTCATAACTGGAGTTAACGCTCGACCCGACCCTGATTGTTTTTCACTGCAAGAGCCGGCTGGTATGCCATCTGATGACCAATCAAAAACCAGCACTGGAAAGACATACTGATGTGTGATAGAGAGCTAGATAAATGTAGAATAGCTCTGACACGATCCTGTTATGTCATCTCATTTTTCTTCTTTCCTTCCTTTCCTCCTCCTCCTCTTCTCCTCCTCAGATCTCCATTTGAGGTGTTTTCCGGAAAGGAGATATTCTTTGTTAACAAGACAGCTCAGCAGCAGTTGTACTGGTATGTGTAATTAAGGCTGGGCTCTGCAGATAGATGCCTCACTGAATGGAGACCTGATCTCTCTATTCTCTGTACTCTCTGCTCTTCCCTTTACAGCAAACTCCCAGTTTACCCAAAACAAACTGATTATAGGGAACAAAACGAGAGACAGACCAGAAGAATTTAATTTTTTGGGATGAGCTGCTCTGATATGACATGCTCTTCTAATTATTATTAACTGCACTGCCCTAACATGCCTACTGAAAGAGTAAGCGATCACATTATGCCATCTATACATAGTTATGTGACATTTTTAATTTGAAACCTGATAGAAATTGCAGATGATTCCCAGTATTCTCCTTTTTCTTTTCAAGCTGAAAGCAAGCCAGACTATTTTTAGCTTTTGAAAAGTCAACATTTTAGAGATATGAGGTTAAAACGAGAGAGTTTTTTAGGTGCTACTGGAGAGATGGGTGGAGAAAACATTTGAAAAGATGAAGAGATAATGAGAGCTCAGCACTTTATATTTGATGTAGGAGAAGCAAGAGCAGGACTAATACACAGGGAAAGACTAAAAGA
Organism: Andinoacara biseriatus; assembly: GCA_015108635.1. NCBI lineage: Eukaryota > Metazoa > Chordata > Actinopteri > Cichliformes > Cichlidae > Andinoacara > Andinoacara biseriatus. Next base: position 15,403 of record VUQJ01033648.1, on the reverse strand, counting down.
CACACATTACTTCCTTGGATACTCGAACTAATGGTTGGTAAAGATAGATAACCCATTAAAGCTGGTGTCAATTAGGTACAACGACTAAGAAATTTATAGATTAGGGACACACACACACACACACACACACACACACACAGAGGTGACAAATTATACATGCAAAACAAAGTATCAGTTAATGGTTTCATTATGTTGTGGTGGCCTTCACAGTCAACATATCTTAACCCAGCTTGTTGGACAGTCACACACTATAACCACCATCAAAGCGTGAAATAAGGGAAAAGCTTTTGGAAGAGATTAGTAGAGATTTGGAAATGTTTGACCAGTCCCGAAGACAACTCTGTATGTGTATGTCTCCCATTTGTATCAGACATCACAAAGCGTTTCATTTATTTTTCATTGCGATTGTGACAATCAAAACTTAATCCACTTAACATCAACAACTTAACATCATGTCTTAATCACAGTCACAGTGCAGTTATGCCGGTATTTTTGGATGGATGTATTATGAGAGATGGATGCTTCACCACCTCATCAGTCCTGTTTTGCAGCATTGCAACAACACCTCGATCCCCATAAACTCCTATGTTAATGTACACAGTTACAGCATTAACAAAGTATGTTTGCAGCCTGGTTTTTTGGCAGCTATGGAGTGTTTTATTTCCTGCTTCATAACAACTGAATGGACAATACATTTTTTTTAACTTATCTTTCTGGATATTGAAGTGAGGGACGTGGCTTTTTTGATAGGTGTGCCAACACAGGTGAGCTAGCCGAAAGTTCTCTGCTTGGCCTCACCTCCACTAATTTGAGTTACTGGACCAAATTTCTTGTCCATGTTTGTGCTGTAGGTGTCTTTTGGAGTATTTACAGCAATAAAATTGATAAATACACTCCCTGGCCAAAAAAAAAAGTCGCCACCAAAAAAAAGGTCACACGCTAATATTTCGTTGGACCACCTTTAGATTTGATTATGGCATGCATTCGCTGTGGTGTTGTTTCAATAAGCTTCTGCAATGTCCCAAGAATTATTTCCATCAAGTGTTGCATTAATTTGTCACCAAGATCTTGCAGTAATGATGGCAGCTTCTGACCACTGCACAAAGCCTTCTCCAACACATCCCAAAGATTCTCAATGGGGTTGACGTCTGGACTCTGTGGTGGCCAATCCAACTGTGAAAACGATGTCTCATGCTCCCAGAACCACTCTTTCACAATTCAAGCCCAATGAATCCTGCCATCTTGGAATATGCCCGTGCCATCAAGGAAGAAAAAAAATCCATTGATGGAATAACCTGGTCATTCAGTATATTCAGGTAGTCAGCTTACCTCATTCTTTGAGCACATAATGTTGCTGAACTCAGACCTGACCAACTGCAGCAATCCCAGCTCATAGCACTGCTCCCACAGGCTTGTACAGTACGCACTAGGCATGATGGGTGCATCACTTCACCTGCCTCTCTTCTCACCCTGATGCGCCCATCACTCTGGAACAGGGTAAATCTGGACTCATCAGACAACATGACCTTCTTCCATTGCTCCACAGTCCAATCTGAAGCCTTTTTTTCAGTTAGCCTCACTGATTAGTGGTTTTCTTAAGGCTATACAGCTGTTCAGTTCCAATCCCTTGGGTTCCCTTCACATTGTGCGTGTGGAAATGCTCTTACTTTCACTATTAAACATAGCCCTGAGTGCTACTGTTGTTTTTCTTTGATTTGATTTCACCAAATGTTTAAGTGATCACCGATCATGATCACTCAGGATTTTTTTCATTCATCCACATTTCTTCCTCAAAGACGATGGGTCCCCACTATCCTTCCAGTTTTTAATAATGCGTTGGACAGTTTTTAACCCAATTTTAGTAGTTTCTGCAATCTCTTTAGATGTTTTCTCTGCTTGGTGCATGCCAATGATTTGATTTGACCCGTCGCAAACAGACTGATATGTTTTCCACGACCACACGATGTGTCTTTGGACATGGTTGTTTAAGAAATTAGAAGCAACTCATTGCACCAGTTGAGGTTAACTAACTTGTTGCCAGCTGAAAGATAATCGCCCATGCAGTAATTTTCCAATAGGAGGCTCGTACCTATCTGCTTAGTTAAACCCAGGTGGCAACTGTTTTTTTTGGGCAGGCAGTGTATTATAGTGAGATACAGACCACTGAAGTAATCTATGCTATAGTTCTGGTAGGTGAAATTCTTGTATTGGATTGGTCTGTTACTTAGCACTAATTAGCAGGTTTCAGTCCGTCGACCTGTACAGTTCATGGATAAAACTTGCAAACCAAGCTTGCTAGCTTTACCTCATACCGTAGGAATTCACCCACTCATCCAAACATGGTAACTTCTGGTTTAAAAGAACAATGCTGAAATGTCGTGGCAAGACCTTAAAAAAGCTGTGCATTAATACCCACAAACCTCAATGAACTACATCAACGTTAAGAAAAGTTGCTGAAGATTCCTCCACATTTTAGCATATATTGAGACATTTAACCAAATAAAAGGTAATTAAAAAAAAAACCTAGAAAAAAAGAGCTGGTTGTGCTTGAAAAAAAGGTACATGGATCACTGAAATATTTAACATTTATTCTCAGGAAACCATGAATGTCTATCCAAAATTTTCTCTGCTTGATGCACATGCAGAGTGGACAAAAGTAACAATATTAATATTATACTGCTAAGAAACAAGTATTAGGCATAAACATTACAAAGATCCATGCCAGCTGTGGATCTCCTGAGACATTCAGAAACTTTAGGTGCTTTACAAAGTATGAGTAGGTGTAGAGCAAAAACCTTAAAGTTGGTTTCTTTGATGGATCCACATAACATTGTGGTTGAGCAGAAACATCTCAGATACTCAACACACCTGCTATTGCTGTTTCCGCTCCCGAGCAGTATATTCTAACAATCAGCAGAGCAACAGGTGGGCTGTACCTGCTGTCAGAATCAGACTCTTCAGAGGGATACGATGAGTAACCAAGTGGACAAAGCAGGGGTTAAAAAAATTGATATTTCTTTTACTTACTTGTTGTCAACCATGTAGGTGGAATTTTTCTTATCTGTTTTGCACACATGGGCTTCATTATTTAAATGCAAATATTTACCTTATAGAAGTTTTATGTATTTAGGATTTTCTTTCCAGTCTCTCTCTCTCTCTCTCTCTCTCTCTCTCTCTCTGTGTGTGTGTGTGTGTGTGTGTGTGTGTGTGCGTGTGTGTGTGTGTGTGTGTGAGAGTAAGAGAGTAAGAGAGACTCTGATATTTACAACAATTTTGAAACTTGTCATGAAAGTTATGGTTTATATTAATTATATAAATATACATTTATGGCCAATTTTATTATCACCTGTCTTTCTATTTTAATTTAATTTTTTGGCTCTATAGCTCCTTGTGATGTGTAGCAGTGTGGATGGGATTCTCCTAAGTGATGGCTGTGGCTCTCTGTGTAGGAACCTGGTTGGCAGAGTTGGCTTCTGTGAGAGATCCCAGAAGCCAAGGGCCGAGGGTTTTTTAAGTTTGTTCTAAAATTGCTTGCAAATGTCATTGATCAATGGACAGTTGACAGGTTTCACAGAAGAACCCACTTTTTTAGTTTCATAAAGTTCTTGATTGACTTCAGGTCAGTGTCCAGGAGCCACTATCCACTCAGCTTTGCTGCTGAATATGACACAATATTCTTATACACTAGTTGTAGTCTATCAAATTGCCTTTATTGTGTTTTTAAACAGATACAGTCTTCCAGTTCTGAGCAGTGGCAAGCCTTCTCCAGATTTTTATTCTCCCCATCATCCTGGTACAGGTTGACCTTAGTTTCATCCATGGTAGCCTCACAACAATGATGTGCCTACTTCCTGGAGAGGGTTTTTTCCTTGGCTGAATGTTCGGAAAGGATCCTTTGATCACAGACCGTGGTCACCAAGCTTATCGGTGTTGTTTATTTCTCATACAACAAGTTTCCCAGACATAGATTATGGCTATTCTCAAACTAAAAGAAAAAATTGTTGAAAATCTCCACTGAAAAATTTTTTTATGATCTAGGATTAAGCTTAATCCATGTCTGGGGAAACTGAGTCATAAACTAGCAAAACTGTACATTTGGCCCCTCCTAATGTTCCTGCTTGGTCCCTGATGGATTTGTTTTGTTATTGCAGCCCAGATGCCACAGTAGGAATCAACTCTGCATATTTTTCCTGCTTAACTAGTCAAAGAATTACAAAGCAATAGCCCAGAGCTTTGTTCATAAAGTAGCTTTTCTACAATTACATCTGAGCCCTTGAAAATCTGCAACTATATAATAATGTTTGTTATTCATCAACAGTTAATTCAGTGTTTATGTTCAGTTCTGAAACCCCTTTCATTTTTATTGTTTATTCTCACATCATTTGGGGTACGCACACGTAGGTTCTAACAGTCTTACTTTGTTTGGCTCAATTTTTCCAAGCATCAGTTACATTTTCACAAACTTGTGTTCCCTACTGATGGCAGACAATCAGACATGGCAGCTCATTTAGACAATTCAGTTATCTGCCGTGGGGGGATTTGGGTTTCTAGAGATTTTTCGGAAAACATTCCCAGCTAATTTTTAAGCTCCAGTTGTCCTGGTCCTCATTGTGTATCTTAATTTTTATTGTAGCTTCTTAGCTCTTCCTTCTCTTCCTGGCTCTGTCAGTTATTCTTTGCTCTCTTTCAGTAACTGCTTTTATTTTTTTTAAGGCTGTTTTTTCCATGTGGTTTTCCTTCTTGCCTTTGTTCTCTTCCTGCCCTTATTAGTGTGTGATTGAGCTCACTTGTGCTTTATAGCCCTTTTCTCTCCCTGGTGTGTATTCGGTCTGTGTGCATTTAGTCATCGGCTGATGGATTGCTCTCTCACCTCTGTTCCTTTCCCTTATTTTTTTCTCTGCCTGTTGGCTCCGAGTGTTAGGATTTTGTTAGTTGTATTATTTCTCCATAATCTATGTACAGCACATTTTGTTAATCATAGCTTTCTTTTATTTTACCACCTGCCCACTTGTTTCACATTGTGTCAGTGATTGGGTGTACTTTAACAACTTTGCTACCATTAGGAAAACAGTGATGGACTAACTAATCAATAAATGCTTATACAGTGAAGTGTTGGACGGAGGAACATAGCTGCAGACTCTCTTGGACCTCTTTGGACTATTGCCTTAATATGCAATCTCAGACATTTTAGCTAAAAAATAGGGGGAAATGAGTGATATTACAAACAAGACAAAGCCAAATCCACTCCTTCTCTGCGTTCTTGTGACGACACACTTTGTGCCGTGTGTGTGTTGTAGTGTTAAAACCATAGTTCCTCTGTGCTCTAAAGCATTTTAGCTTCTTTCCGCTCATTGCTCTGCTGTTTTTGATCATTGTCACCACTCGTAAATCCTGATCAGCAGCAAAGATCTGACAAACCAAGACACACAGTAGTTAAAGCCCAGCTTTTAATAAGAGTGAAGAATTTGAGACAGAAATCGTTGAAAAGCAGCACAGAGTGTAGCAGGTTAATGTTCTTTCGGTAGCTTGTTTATCAGGTAGCCTGAGAAAGAAAAGTGAATGAATGCTACTGCTGCGCTGTGTTCACTGGATATGTGAATTAGACGCTGATAATAAGTCTACTGTGTAGACTTATTATCTTGTTTTCATGCCCTGGGTCACCAAAACAAAAATCACTGAACACAGATTCACTGAAAATAATATTGAAACCTATTGTTGAACTCATAGGCTTCCCCTAAAAAAAAATAGGATGATATGCTTTACCTGAAGTGATGACAGCATTTAACATAATATTGTTTTGCTTGCACTTTTTTCCTTAATTTATTTATGCACAGCTCAGAAACTGGCAGATTGAGGCAACTCACTGAAGGTCTTCAAGACTACATTTTATGGCTGAAAGCACTGGAGGAAACAAATCAGAAGGAGGACATGATCCCCAACAGAAGTGCAAAGCTTTTGGCAGAAGACTTTCAGAGCTACGCTACAAAAAGTAGTGAACTCGAGGTTGTGAATGAAATAGCCTGGTTGTTTTGAATGGAATGTCAAATAGGCATCTCAGTCATTAAAACTGGTATACAGGGAGACATGAGTCATGCAGTCTCAAGCACAATCAAAGCAGCTTCCTGCTCCTCCATCTCTGCCAGTGGACCCGACACAGGCAGCTCTGATACCCACGATCAATGCAGTGAACAGGGATAACTCAACTGCAGGATTAAGAATACAATGGGAGCGACAACTGCTGTCGCTTGTCAGCCCATATTTGTGTAAACATTTATAGTTTACATTGTTACCGCAGACTCGGTGGTTGCATAAGAGATAAAATGATATCATTCTGTGGCTGCAGGGCACCGATCATGTTGGATGGAAGCGTGTGCTGTGCAGCTGATTATTCTGTTTCCAGAGTAAAATATGGCTCATTTTACTGATATTTAAATTCTCATTTCCTATTTACCAGCACCATTTATCCCTGATATCAACTTTAATATACAGGTGAGTTCTGACATTTCTGGAGTGCATTATGCAGACACAATGCTTTCTAACAGAGTATAGAACTCAAATATACTCTATTACATTTACCTGTTGTTGTTTTTTTAGTGCTACAAATGAGATGACTTGCTGCAGAAGTTACTAAATAAATCACTATTTACTTTTGGTTAATAGTTTAATTACAGTTAGTTAAAAAAAAAAAAAACTTAACTCAGTCCCCTTAAAAATTTCAAAATGCAAAAAAGCTGACTTTGGCTGCACACAGGTTGATTAACAGTTGGATTTTTACTGATGAGAGGAAGCAAAATGCTTTTAACCAGCACTGCTTGTTTTCATGATAATGTACTGCATAAAAGACTGACTTAGTCACTGACAACGCAGGAGAGGCTACAAATGGGATTCTGGGATAATAATAGAAAAGTAATGCATTGTACCATACCGCTTATATACACAGAATACCAAATACACCACTATTCTCCAACTTGCTGGGTGACTCAAGCACATCTTTGCTTTTCTGGGAAGTTAAACTTCCTGAGGCTATAAATCAAACAGTATTTGATAACTACAATTATAATCTCACAGTTTAAGTCTAATCAGGTGATTGACCAAATGCCGGTTCGTCTCTTGAACTCTGTTTTGTCACAGGCTTCTTAGAAATGAATAGTTTTCCATTCTTCTTTCAAGTAAGGAGTAATCCATTACGCTGTAAGTAACGACCCCATGCAGGCTTCTTGTGTTGTTGACTTTTTGAGGAATATTTTGCCCAGCAACTTTTACGGCATGACTCACCCAAGGCAGCTGTTACGCATGACAAATAGAAAAAAAAATCAAAGAATAAGGTGGAGCAAGCAGATGCTACTCGTCAGATAAAAAGGTGTTTGGAGCGGTGGAGTGACTATTTGAGACCGGGAAAGGGGGCAACATGCTGCCGTGCACCGGGACCATGCAGAGCTCAAGGCTGCTCAGCGGGACGCTTCTGTGCGCACTGTTGCTGCTCTCCAGCGCCGCTGGAGCCGAAGTGTTGGACACCGAGTCCGAAGAGGAGCTGAGCCCCAGAGCCTTGCGCGACTTCTACCCCAAAGGTCCGAACCTGACCAGTGAGAAACAGCTGGTAAGATCTGCACTTGGAGTCTGCATGCAGGACGCAGCTTTAATTTCTGAGAGATTTCTTCTTTTATCAAGACCATTTCTTTTTTTCCCCCGACAAATACTTTCTATAACTTTTAGTTATGCTGTGAAAATAAAATTTCAGTAAATTTTTATTTATAGCCTATTAAGCCAGTCATATAACTAATATATGACGCTAACGCTGGAGTCTGTGAACAGCTTAAAGTGAAGAAAAGTCATATTTACGCATGAATTCAAGGTTCTTCCCCGCAATGAAACTTGTGTCAAGTGTAGTTAATACAACTGCTACTTTTCGTCGGCAGTTCGTGTCATTTTATCGAAAATATGCCTTGAGTATATTTTGCTTAAACAGTCAGCAATGATTCGCTTTTTTAAAAATCTTATTTGTATGGTTTGATCGGTTTGTATTTTCCATAATTAGGCTAAGACACAGTCATGAATATATTTGTATGTTCAATGTGGAACGAAAATCTACCTTTACTAAACACGCCGTTTTTTTGTTTTTGTTTGTTTGTTTGTTTCCCGACAGCTTGGAGCTCTCCAAGAAGTTCTGGAAAAGCTGCAGGCTAAACGGCTGCCTTTATGGGAAAAGAAATTTGGCCAAGTACCAACGGTAATAAACATTTATTTTTAAATTGTATATCATTGATTCATAAAGTAGCAAGTGGAAATAAACCGAACCCTTGCTTGTGCTCCTTCTCTCTGCCTTTCAGTGTGACATCGGGGAGCAGTGCGCCGTGCGGAAAGGCGCTCGAATCGGCAAGATGTGCGACTGTCCCCGGGGAGCTTTCTGCAACTTCTTCCTGTTGAAGTGCTTATGAGCCTCTCCGGATCTGAATGTAGCATTGAGACAGAGGGAAAACAAATTCTCACTCTATTTCTCTGTAATTACTGTCATATTTTTATGATGCAGTTCAGGAGCAGGTGTCTGTCCAACCCTTACAAAAAAGAATATTCTATGATATGTATATATTTTCAAAGTATATATTATCAAAGAAAACCTATAAAGATTCTCTGTAAGGATCATGGTGATGGATAGAACACGAGAAAGCCACAAAGTTCCATAAAGTTCCTGTAAATATTCCGAACCACTTTATGTCAGTAGGAAAAACCACAGGATCAATGTTGTGATGTAATAGGAGTCAAGGCATAACCCACACTGCACAACTAACCAACCAAGGACCACATACACGCTGTAAAGTCTCAGCAGCAATATTATGGAAACATTATAGTGATTCTTCTTCTGGGCTAGTCCGGTCTGTCTCTTGAACTTAATCTGTTTTGTTTCAGATGAATGTTTTGTGTATGAATCATGACTATAATATAATAATAAACCGTGGATCATGTTGTTTTGTAAAGCAGCGGAGTGGGTGCGTGTTCTTTTAAAATGGGTCCAGTCACGTAAACAGAGGCCAGTGCCCCTGGAATCAGTTATGCAACGTTTCCCCATTTTTATTTTTAGATAATCTCAAGGATTTGAAGAAGTCAATATTTGAACAGTGACGTTCGCCAGTGACGTCACACCTCCTGGGGCTGGCCAGGCTGCTCCGGTGACAATAACAGAGGGGCTTAAAATTAAACCTAATTTGACTGCAGGGGAAGTAGT
>VUQJ01033647.1:33179-45679 GCA_015108635.1 Andinoacara biseriatus | reverse complement strand
GTCTGTTTTAAAACTCTGCCAAATTCAAACATGTCGAGCTCCCTGTTGTGGCAACCCCTTGTGACAATATATGTAATTAACTGTACAGGTAGGTTGAATGACCTGCTGGGCATTACTGCCTGTCGCACCGCCTCCAGTGCCCATAGGTAAGCTGCAGGGTCATCAGCCATGTACCACCATTCACGAACGTTTCACTCCTTTACTCCTGGGATGTTTCCTGGTGGCAGAGCAGTGACAGGGACGTCTCCCTGTCACTCCTTGCAGCTGATGAATGTTCACCCCTGCGGCCATTGTCTGGGTTAGTTTTTTCCCCAGCGCCTGTCCTTCTTCCTTCCTCCTTATCCAGACCCAAAAACTGCCTTTCTCAGCCTCCTCTGCCAGATCTTTCATCGCCTTCCTCAGCTTTCTTCCAGTCACTCCTGTGTGCCTCAAGAGGTGTATTGCTGATAGTCCCACAAAGCCCAGACATCCAACGTCCACTGGGTAGATGGTGGTCCAGCCTGCTTCCCGGCACTCAGCAGCCAGTCCTTCATACTTCATGCCTTCTTGCGCTTGAAGGCAGCCGCAATCTCCACCTTTAGTGTTTTTGTTTTTTTGTTTTTTTTCTCATTTACCCGGTGAGGTGGGGAGGCGAGCCCCAAGCGGGCTCTCCCTTCTGGTGTCAGACGAGCCAAAGTTTGTGTGGTCCTCCAGTGGTGGTGCTTCTTTGCTGTCCAGTCAATGTTCCTGCAGCATTTTTGGCTAGCTTTCTCAAAACCTGGTCATGGTGCCATCTGTAGCACCCCTGAAGGGATGTGCTGGAGGCTTGCACTGGGAGCATTGCAGAGCAAGCAGCTTTCCTCATTCCTGAACCACTGGTGAACGTTCAGAAGAAAGGGAAGCGTGTTGTTTGTAGAGCGAATAAGGAAGCTAAGCCTTGCCTGTGGGATCTTCCACAGTTCAGACTAACTGTTGTTCTAGTTGACAACCCACTCCCAGGTTGTCCAGCTTCTTATTGCTTTTGTGACACAGCCTTGATCTTATAGCGCTCTTCCTCCATCCTCATCATCTCTGCCACCACCATCTCCTTCCTGCTTTTGTGGTTGTTCTTGGACCAAAACCGTGGCACCTTTCGCCATCCTGGCCCTGCTCTCCCTGCCTGCCGCTGGTGATCCTGTTCATTACAGCTTAGAATTCAGAAATTTTCAACAGTCTAAGAAAAAGATTGATGGAAACTCATAATGGTAACATCAAACACTGGGATACTAGACAGTGATTCATACAAAAAATATATCTGAAACCGTTGTGTTAATGCTGCTGGATGTTTTTATGTTGGGTACTTTTATGTTCTGACAAAATTTTTGACTATAGTCCATCCAGTTCAGTCACATATTAGAAGCATAGCTCCATTTCAAGCATTGCTTTGTTGATCAGTGCCTTTTTTCAGGGCCTACGTGTGGAACAGAGCAATGATTAATGTTATAAAAGACCACCTTTGTTTGTCAGAGGGCTTCGCAAGGCAAATACTCATTTCTAGAGCAAATTTTAAGTAGCTTATATAGTAGTATTTTCTCTCCCAGCATATAAGAGCAACATATTTATTTCCAGCTTTGTTTGTGATTAGATTTCAACATTAAGCCTTTGTTAACTCTGGCTTCTTAGCTAAATGGTACACTAGCTTCACCATTTAGTACCAGTAAAAGGAGGTAAAGTAAATGTTGCCTTTCCTTGAGCTTCTCTGTGCTGCATCCAAAAATGTTATTGAGAGCTATAAGTCCAAATCAGCAAAGTTGTAAATAAAACCAAAACATGGGAAGATGCTAAACACAATACAGGGCTGAGGTGAACCAGCAGAGTTGAATGATAATTCCTGTTTTTACAGAAACTGCATTTTTGAGCCATTATTGAAATAAAGATAATGAATAGAAAGACTTTATAAGTTTGAATTTTGTTCATGTTTATATTCTCTTCCCTTCAGTCACCTGCTGCTTGGTGGGAGGAGAGGCCATGTTGCTTGTATAGATTGGGTGTCCAAACAGCTGATGTGTGAGATAAATGTGATGGAGTCTGTCAATGATGTGAAGTAAGTCACACAAAGCAGGAAGCTGTGCCTCACATATCAGCAAACAACATCATTATCAATCATATTTGATCATCTCCTCGAAACTAAACTAAATTTCTGCCTTTTATTTAGGTGGCTTCATAGTGAGACTATGTATGCAGTGGCTCAGAAGAAGTGGCTTTATATCTACGACTCTAATGGAATAGAGCTTCATTGCATACGAAAATTCAATGACGTCCTTCGTATGCAGTTCCTCCCCTATCACTTTTTGCTGGCCACGGCGGTGAGTTCACAGTAACTGTTCTTTACGTTTCTTGCATTTCCATTTCCACGATTGAACACGATAAGTTGCTGTTCTCTGTGACAGTCTGTGTGGTTCTAGATTAAAATCAATTTAAAAGAAGCTTATAAAAAGCTAAATCATGGTCAGATAATAGCTAAGTTTCACAAGTTTGGTAAATGCACACAGATGTTTTTTCCTGCATACAAACAAATGTGATTTGTTCAGTCAAACTCGGACTGCAAAGAGAAACCGGTTAGCCTCCAATACAAAAAAAGAAAAAACTTAGATTCTGCAAATAAGAGTAAGCTGACTAAGAGGGTACCACTGAAACATTGTTACAATCATGAAAATATATAACAACACATAAAAACAACTTATTATACACTACAGAGGAGTTTAGACAATATACAGTTTTGCAGGAACACGAGTCAGTCTAGCACTTCATGCCTTGCAGACAAAACTGTGACAATTTAGAGATTAATATGATAAATAAACATGAGAAATAACTTTTCACTTTTAAATTTATTGTCAAATTAACTGTCCTGACTTTACCAACTTAACCTGTTTGTAAAATAGCCTTGTTTTTGCTGTCATCTTTAGAGTGCTACCAGTTTCCTGCAGTACCTGGATGTGTCAGTGGGAAAAGAAGTGGCAGCTATCTGCACCAAGTCTGGCCGACTTGATGTAATGTGCCAGAACCCTTATAACGCCATCATCCACCTAGGTCATGCTAACGGCACGGTCACCCTGTGGTCACCAAACCAGAAAGAAGCCCTTGTCAAGATGCTCTGTCACCAAGGCGGTGTGCGCTCCGTCGCTGTGGACAAGACGGGCACGTAAGTCACATAAATCTTTTCACAGAGGACTGAAGCGGAAATGTTTTGTGAAGTCTCTGAAAGTTATATTGATGTTCTTTCACAATATTCATAGGCACTAAAAGCATCATTATATATAGACTCACTGACCACTTTTTTAGGTATGCTTTGAAAGCTTCAAAACTGCCTTAACTTTTCATGACGCAGATACAGTAAGGTGCTGGAAGCATTCCTCTGAGATTTTGATCAATATTGGCATGATAGCATCACAAGTGACTGCAGATTTATCAGCTGCACATCCATGATGCGACTCTTCCGTTCTACCACATCCCAGAAGTCCTCTATGGGATTGAAATCATTGAACTCATTGTTATACTCGAGAAATCATTTTGAGATGATTTGAGCTTTGTGTCATGGCACGTTATCCTGTTGAAAGCAGCCATCAGAAGATTGTTACACTGTGGTCATAAGGGGATGGGTGTGGTCAGCAGCAATACTCAGGTAGGCTGTGGCATTTTAATGATGCTCAGTTGGTACTAAGGGGCCCAAAGTGATCCATGAAAATATCCCCACACCATTACACCACCAACAGCCTGACCTGTTGATACAAGGCAGGGTGGATCCATGCTTTCGTTTTGTTTATGCCAAATTCTGACCCTGTCATCTGAATGTTGCTGCAGAAATTGAGACTCCTAAGACCAGGCAACATTTTTCCAATGTTCTATTTAGGGATGACTAGTAGTTGATTAGAAAAATTGTCAGTATTGCTGTAGTGCTCATTCAATCTGATTGTTAACATTTTAATTGATATCTAATGGAGGGAAACTGACGTGTCAATGTTATGCAGCCATCTTCCACCAGATGATGCTGCAGTGCATGGCACTGTCTTCTGCTGCTCTAGCTGTCGGTGTCAACGTTTGACATGCTGTGCATTCAGAGATGCTCTTCTGCATACTTTGGTTGTAAAAGTAGTTATTTGAGTTATTGTTGCCTTCTTTCCAGCTTGAAATAGTCTGACATCAAGACATCAAGAAGGCATTTTCTCTGAGAGCTGATGCTTACTGGATATTTTGTCTTTTTCAGATTTCTCACTGTAAACAATAGAGATGGTTGTGCAGGGAAAGCCAAATAGAGCAGCAGTTTCTGAAATACTCCAACAACACCAACAACCACACCACATTCAAAGTCGCTTAAATTATTTTTCTTCCCCATTCCCCATTGACAGTGTTTACATAACTGAGTATGAACAGGTTATACCTGTATAGAAATCAGCCACACTGTGGTTTCATTAACAGAAAGTCGACAAAAAAGATTTTCCCCATAGGCTTTGGGTTTATTTTCTAAAAATAAGCTCTGTGAAATTTCCAATAATTCCATTTTTTTTTTCCCAGCTATGTAACCTTGACAAATTAATCTCTTGGAGACTTAAAAGCTTCAGCAATCACAAGTGCGGTGTTTACTCACATGTTTTATGTCCGGACAGAGTATTCTTTTATTATGGTGTGCTTTTTTTTGACAGATACATGATGACATCTGGCATGGATAAGAAGCTAAAGGTGTATGACATAAGAGCCTTCAAGCCTCTCAGGTCATACTTCCTTCCTGCTGGAGCTTCCTGTTTGTCACTGAGCCAGAGGGGATTGCTATCTGCAGCCACGGGAGATGTCGTTCAGGTTATCAGATCAACACTAACTACAATAAGCATAATTTATAGCCCCACAAATGTGTCAGTTTTCGTACACATTTATGTTTGGACTGCGAGCCGAAAGGAGTTCTCACCTACCACAAACGTGCATTGATTGAATGCTGATTATTTGACAAGTGGGCGGGAATCAGCAGAGATTAAAAAAGAAAAAAAAAACATTGTGAAAAGTAGCTGCGGTGCACGCTTTTATTGTTTTTAACACTGTTTCACTTCAGCTCTTTGTATGTCTTCTCCACAGCCAGCTGACGGACCGACAACATAGTAAACAGAATAAACAGAATCAGGGTTTCCGTGCAGTAGTAAAAAGTAGTAAATTAAATGAGCTCAAATTAAGGCTAGTAAAAGGTAGTAACAGAATCGACTTGATAGTAAATTTTTCATCACCCCTTCAATATATTTTGACTTTTCCATTGATGGAGACTTTTTGTTTTAAATATGTTTAGCCATAAAATCTGTATAAAAATATAACTACTCAGCAGGACCTGAGCTGACGTTAGAAAGACTCGATTGGTTCCGCTGTCCGATCTGCTGTGAGCATGCGCAGTGCTGCAACCGCTTAATATGTTGAGACTAGCAAGTCATTTTGCACCTCGCTATGGGAAAATTTAAGTTTTCACAACTTTGGCTCAAAGACCCAGCATTCAAAGACTGGCTTAAAACCCTCTGGAGTCCACGGACGCACCAGAGTGTCAAAATGAGATTGCCGATTTTAGATGACGTAGCATCGGGACGCTGCTGCCATGAATCGAAAGTGCAGACTTCAAACTACGTACCAGTTTTTAAATTACGTTTCTAGGCCACGTAAAACCAGAGTTATGCCCAATAATTTATTCCATCCCTTTTCCTGTATATTGTCCTCACCTTCGATGCGCCTTTCGTGCAGAAATAAAAGGCGAAAACGTGAGTTTCACTAACAGGAAGTGCTTACTAATAAAAATAAAACAAAACCAAATAATTCCCGATAATAATAAACCAAAAACAACCCCCTTCCTATTAGTGGAAAAATGCCCCATATCGACCAATCAGAGGATTATCCGATAACACGATACTGGCAAGTTTTGTCTGTGATGGGCCCCTCGGTCTTGTGGAGGACAGAAACAGTTTTTTGAGGTGGCATAAATAATTTGTCTAGCATCTTAATGTGAGTCCTGATTGTTTTGCAAATAGTTGTACAGAAAAACGCGTAAGACTTTCCTGTATTTTAATGTGAATAGTTGTATATAACTTTATCTACTATATTTTTACACAAGTTGTAAAACTTTACAACTTATACTTGCATTTTAAGGTGTAAAAAAAATTGTCAAGCATGTCTGTGATTTTTTTACAGTAAAAAAAAATATAACTTTTTTTTCTACTCGGATTTTATGTTTTTATGTGATTATAAGTCCAATGTGTTAATACAGTATTTCAAAATGAAAGAAACAGCATACAGTTGCACACATGAGGTGGTGCCGCTAAACAAAAAAAGGTTGATGCTCGATTTTGTGCTGGTAGTAAAAATATTGTAGAGGTAGTAAATTGAACTGTAGGATTCCTGTATTAACCCTGAGAATAAAGAGTGGCCCCCAAACCGGCTGTAAAACATATTTTGTACATTAATTGCATCGAGAACAAACACTTTGCAGTCAGATAGGCAGATAATCACGAACTGCCTAATGCTTGCACTACACTACCCCCATGCAAATATAAAACTAGCCTTACTCGTTTTGCAAAGTGTTCTATTAAAGTTGATAAGTAGAGAACACCCAGGACAGGTCATCAGTCTGTCACAGTGTTAACATAGAAAGACAGGCCAGCCATTCTTGTTCTGAGGTGACATTTACATGGAGAGGGAGATCTGTGGGGCTGCAGGAAAACGGCTCTTAAAGGTGTTAAATTCTATTGCTCTTAGAAGGTTGTACGATTACAAATCTAAGAAAAGTAATGGGAAACGATGAGATCTGTAAAGCAAAGCAGTAACCTGAACAGGAAAGCGATCTATGAGCAGGCAGGGCCACAACACTAATACCACGTTTCCACTGATAAGGTGCTGGTGCCCGTACTGTTGCCGGTTCCAAATAACTGGCGTATCGCTTAAGAACGGGCCTGCGTTTCCACTGCGCTTTGCGAGCTGATCCTCTGTGTATGAGTGTGGGCGGTTCCTCGTCTGGAAACAGAAGCCGAAGGGGGCACACGTGGCAGAATGCACTCCCCTTTCACAAACTTTATTTCTTGTGCTGCAAGCATATTTTACGGTCCAACCAAAACTACAGCAACATCTGTGCAGCACAAGGTACACACAGACAGCGATTCCGAGCAAGACGTCAGGTACACACTTTGCGTCCTTTTATCTGTTGTGAACTGATACAAAACAGCAAGTTCAGCCTTAAGGCCCAAACTAATTCATGGCCATGAAAGATTTTCATCACTTTTCTCGCGTAATACACACCTTGCAGTGAAATGGCAGTAGAAAACTTTACATTGAGATAGCAGAGTCGCCCTTCTGCAGCTTGTGTGACACGGTCCTTGGTTCCAGACCAGCGAGTTAAGAGATCTTTGTTCCTGATGTGTCCAACCCTGAATTTCTAGTTTTAAGTTTTCCAAATTAGAATCTAAATGTTTTTTTTTTTTTTCTAATTTTAAGCTCTTTCATCTGTTGTAGCACCAAACAAAAAACCTGTAAACCTTTAAAGGAGCATCAAGAAAAGCGAGCATGTCGACATTCTCAGAGCTGGGGTTTCTCCTTTGCTTTGATTCAGGGTTTCCTGCTGCAGAAAACAGATGTTCTGATGGTATTATGTTAATAATTAATGTTAATAATAATTCAGTGTCCAACCCAACAGCCCCAGGTCAGCGGCTCGGTGTTTTACTGGCCTATGTATATTTTTACTGGCCTACGGAAAGAAAGAAAACAAAAACTCCTATTTTTGTGTTGATATGAATATTTTATTCATATTTTCTAAATCTTTTATTCTAAATCTACAAAATAATCTATCTAAAGCCTTAAAATAAATATGGCCTAGTACACCCCTCATCCTTTTTTAGACTCACTCCTACAGACAGCCTATTTTTTTAGTCGCAAATGTGGGTAAAAACACTCGCGGTTACATGGTGACACCTGAGTGGTTAAAAAAAATTTGCGTTGAGGCTTTTGTTTTTGTTTTTTTTAATATACTTGAGTTGTTCAAGTTGCTCAAATCGTTGCAGTCCTACTGTAGTTCCTGTTCAGGAGACATTACAGCAAGGTCATCAGCATAAAAAGAGATTTCACCACACTGTCTAGGAGGGATAGGCCAGGAGCAGCATGTTGATCCAGCTGAACAGCAAGATCATTTATATCCATATTAAATAAAGTTAGGTTTAATTTGCAACCCTGATGAACTCTTTGCCCTTAGGTAAAAACAACAGAAAAAGACATACTGGGACAGGACACAACATTACATACAGTAAACAAGACAAGTTAGTAAAGACAGAGATATTAGAATGTGATTTTTGTTTGATGTGTAATTTATGACAAGAAGTCATACACTACACATCATCCATTTTCTGTCGCTTATTGTTACAATAATAATAATTGTATAGTAATAGTCATTATTATCACCATCACAATTATCATACCAATTATCATCATCATGTAGATATGGATATATATATGTAGATTATGATTAAGGGAGGAGAAAAAATGTACAGTTCCAGTTTGGACACACTCATCTACTGATATGGATGTTTGAGGAGCACCAAGCAACTGTCTAACTACATACACACATTAATACGATGCGCTGTTACGTCTCAACCTCTTCACTATGAATCGGCAGCTGTTGAAAAGTTGTGGCATTTAGGAGTTAAACATATCTCTTTGTTATAACAAGCAGTAATTACAACATTAATTTCAGTGTGTGGAAATTGTCTCCCTGCAGGTGTACAGGGATGTATGGAGCACACCCGTGACTAAGCCATACATGGCTCATAGAGTTCGGGGAACAGTGTGGGGGCTCCACTTTTGTCCTTTTGAGGATGTCCTCGGAGTTGGATATGGAGAAGGGTTCACCAGCATGCTCGTACCAGGTCAGACTCATTTTTTTTTATTACACCTGGACATGTAAGAGGTACTCTGAAATACATTGTACAGGTTAAGGCCAAAGCAAAAAAAGTTTTTTATATTCACTAAAGTAATTTTTTATGTTTCCTTTAATCCTGGCTTAGATTTTTCAGTTGATTAAAAGTGTCCCTTCCCTCTCTACATCTGCTGTCCGCTCATTTGCCTTCACAGGTGCTGGTGAGCCAAACTTTGATGGTCTGGATGCAAATCCATACCGAAGTGCAAAGCAGAGACAGGAATGGGAGGTTAAAGCCCTGCTGGAGAAGATTCAGCCAGATCTTATCAGCCTGGACCCCACTGCGCTGGCACAGGTTGACCAGCCCACCTTGGAGCAAAGGCATCAAGACAGGGTTGAAGCTCTGGTCAGTCTCTTAAAGCATCTGTGCATTTAAGATACATATCTTCATATTTTGAAGTTATAGTGGGCTAATTATTGTCACACTACTAAAAGCATGTTTTATCCTCTTTTTCTGTTTGTTTGTTTTAGGGCTTTGACCCGCTTGCTAAAGAAAAATTTGTTCCCAAGTTTAAAAAGAAAGGTCGTAGTTCTGCAGGAGCTGTTGAGAGGCGCAAAAAACAAGTGGCTCATGAGGAGCAGAGGGTAAGTAGTCCAAGTTAAGAGATGAAATTTAATTAAATCTCTGACTTTTCTGCTGTATTTGGCTGATCTCTCTTGACTTGTTTATTCCCCAGGACATAATCAGAAAAGGCGTGGAGGACAAAATGAAGGTGGAAAAGGAAAGGAGGGAGAGAGAGCAGAAGGCGGCGGCATTTTCCTCCCAGAAATCTGCTCTCGACAGATTCAAAAAATAGAAAAGGAGCATGCTTTGTGCAGCTGAAAACCCAGTGACATTCTATGGGAGTGACCTCTGAACTTCACATAAAGAACACTTTTTTTTTGGGACACATTATTCCACCAGCAAAACACCAACGGCTGAAATTCTAGAAATAAAGGCTTGCATTGTGGTGGGGAACTAATCGATGTTGAGTGGAGGAGTAGGGAAAGCTATATTTGATGTCTGTAGCCTGAAGTGCATCCTGTCTGCAGATAATGTGATGTGCTAGCTGGCATTAGTGTCATCCAGAATTTTTGTTAAGTTGTATTTTTATCCTTGTCAGATGATGTTCTTCTCTCTGAACTTGCTGAGCATATGTCAACTGTTGTTTAAGTAAATTCTAAAAATAAACAATATAATGCCAAGCCTTTAAATTCACTGTTATTTGAAATCACAGCTGCTTGTAAAACACTTTGAGACAGATGGAAGCTTTTTCCTACGAAATTAGAACAAGAGAAAATTGATCTGAGGAACTTTTGGTATTTTAAATAATATTTGTGCCTCTTTTAATTGACTTATTTGCATGTGTGATGGCTGCTTTGTTGGGAATCATATATATTACATGTTCTTTGTTTTCTGGCCACGCATAAGATGCCTTGATGCAAGTGAGATTTTCAAAATAACGGAACCATATTAACATGACAGATTGGCAAAGCTGTTTGCTGCTTTTCTTGATTTTTCATGGAAGAGGAGAGAATAGTTTAATAGAAATGTTCAATTCTGGGGGGGAAAAAAGAGCGGTTTGAAATGGATAAATGGTTTATTGGTTGCTTTGTTTTCATACAGCACTTTTTTTTTTTTCCTGAGTACAATGCATCAACTTTTCCTTTAACAGTGTGGGGGAGAATAACAAGCCCAAGGCTTCATTGACAAAATTGGCAACGTCATTGAAAATGTATGTCATCCCAGCCTGGCATTGCAGCCCATAAAACCTGCACGTGACTGCAAAGCTGCCAATCAATGTGTAATCTCACTATTTGTGAGAAATGTTATTATATTGTGAATCACATTAGTTTTATTGTCACTAGTTGCACTGTTGGCTGGTAATGTAGGATATTAAATAATTACTGTACAATCTGTTCCAACTCTGCTGTAATGTGAAGCCTTCATGAAGATGTCTAAAAGTCACTGTATCCAGTTATGTTTCATTTTATCTACTCTAATCATTTTTGGTGCTTCTTTAGCATATAACAGGTTGGGGTTCATTATTGCTTGCTTCCTACTGCGGTGGTTCCGTGAAGCCTGTGATTTTTCTATATCAATTCTAGTTTTTGTGAACATGCATTTAGACTAATTGAAATACCGGTGACAGACTGTAAGCCTGTGCAAATATTAAACATGAAGGTAGCAGCAGCCTATTGACATAAGATGTGGTACGTCTGAACCGTTGTTCAATGTGCATTCATCACATTAGCAGCTCACTATTAAGTATCAGCATGCCAAACTGCTCTACATGTACAGTTTATAATAATGCAGAAGGCGGTATGACTCTAAAGGTTACAGATTCGCCTGACAGCTCCCTATACTACCAGCTGATCTTTCCCTTTCAGTAAAATAAGACACATAAATACACTGAAGTATTTAAAAAAATAAAGCTATAAAATTAAACAAAGTAGCATTTTCTTAGTGCACGTGTAACTTCACAGCCTGAAGAGCACTTGTGCTGTTCACAGTATTGAAGTGAGGCACAGCCTCCAATAAGTCCAGGTTTGCATTCTGTTAACCTTCACAATCCTTGCTCCAGCCCCAGAGCTGTGCCCAGCATCGCTCGGATTTTGCAAATCCCTAAAGAAGCCCGTAGATTCAGCCAGGAGCAGGATGGTGATGAATGCACATCAGCCCAGTAGTGCAGCATGTCTCTGGGTGGGATGTGGTGAACGGACACCATGGCCTGATAGCAGCAGCGCCCGTATGGGACACCTGGTCCACCAGAGAAGAGAGAGCAATGTGAGGGTAGCACTCCAGCTGCCCGAGCGCACAGGCCTACAAACACATCCTCAGGGGGCAGAGGTGTGGATAAAGGTGATGCAGAAGCTGCCAGGGAAATTTTAAGCAATGCAGAGCGGGACAGAACATAGGCTGTGCCACTGCAATAGTCTGGAAAAACAGAGGGAGGATATGCTCCTGAGGGGAGGTAGTGCTTGCTCTCCGGGTCCCGGTCCGGAGCCACACGGAGATGCACCCTGCCAAGGTACAAGTCTCCTTGCTCATAGGGGTTACGGCTCCTGTTAAGAAAGTGTAGGAGAGCACTAGGATTGAACAAGACATCATCATCCACTTTGGCCATGAAATGAGCCTGAGGGCAGAACCTGCGGGTCCAGCCGAGCATGGACAGGGTCTTCAGGGTGAGGTTGGAGTATGTGTCCAAAAAACGCCCCTGAATCACGTCTCCCTTCTCCCGAGCTTCTTCTATCAGCAGTTTAGCCAGTCCGGGATCAGATGCCACACCGACCATGAAGAGGGTCATAACCCGCAGACCTCTCACCTCCACCTCTCCTCCCCAGGTGTCCCTGATGGCCTGGCGGGCCCTTTGATTGGTAGGAGCCGAAGTGACCATGGTAATGAGGTAAGGCTTGGCACGCTGGCACACGAGCGGGCTGGGCATGAGCAAAAATTCCTCGGGTCTGCTGGGAGGAACGCTTTGAGGAGGGATGATGCCGATGTGCGGCTCTACCACCGTGTTCATTCCCATGGAGGTGACCCATGACTCAATAAAGTCCACAAAAAACAGAGCCGACAGGG
>VUQJ01033643.1:29383-43990 GCA_015108635.1 Andinoacara biseriatus | reverse complement strand
TTCTCCAAATTTCAGCTACTGATCGTGATGCACACGCCAATGGTCGTGTTCAGTACACCTTCCAAAATGGCGAGGACGGTGGTGGAGACTTTACCATTGAACCAAAATCTGGCATTGTTCGAAATAGCAGGCGTTTGGATCGTGAGAACGTGCCATTCTATGAGCTCACTGCTTACGCCGTTGATCGCGGTGTGCCCCCCCAGCAAACTCCAGTCCACATCCAGGTGACGGTCCTTGATGTGAATGACAATGCCCCTGTTTTCCCTGCTGATGACTTTGAGGTTTTAGTAAAAGAAAACAGTGCTGTGGGTTCTGTGGTAGCCCAGATTACAGCTACTGACCCAGACGAGGGTGCCAATGCTCAGATCATGTACCAAATTGTAGAAGGCAACATCCCTGAGATCTTCCAGATGGACATCTTTTCAGGAGAGCTCACATCACTCATTGATCTTGACTATGAGACCCGCAACGAGTATGTCATTGTAGTCCAGGCCACATCAGCACCTTTAGTCAGCCGGGCTACTGTCCGAATCCGACTGGTGGACCAGAATGACAACAGGCCAACTCTACAAGACTTTCAAATCATTTTCAACAACTTTGTGTCCAATCGGTCCAACAGTTTTCCCAGCGGGGTAATTGGGAGGGTACCTGCCCACGATCCTGATGTGTCAGACAGACTGTACTACACCATCGAAAGGGGGAATGAGCTTCACCTGCTGCTCCTGAATCACACCAGCGGAGAGATCCGACTGAGCCGAAAACTGGATAACAACAGGCCGCTGGTGGCTCCCATGTTGATCTCCGTCACGGGTAAGAGACCATGAAGGGAAAAAAGTGAGGAGAGGAGGCTGTGTGTGTGTGTCTGTGCGTGTGTGTAGGTGTGCAGTCTGTTTAGGTTGCTCTGTAGCTTTATTCAGTGTAAAAAAGATAAGGAGTACAACTCCACAGGTTTGTATGTGAGTGAAGAAGTGGGATGATAAGGCTGCATGTCACATGGCTGAGCTTTGTGCATCACTTCTACATTTTCCTTTTGTGTCTTCTTCTTGTCCTCTTCAAAGATATGTTAAAAAAAATGTTTCAAGTGGGGTTTCTGAAACACATCCCATGTGCGTTTACATTGTGCTGATTGAACAAGTCATTGGAGTAAAAAAAAAAAAGAGTACTACAGATAAAAGAGAAATATTGATAGAAATTGAGTTTCAAACAGTTTCAGAATGTGGTGAGAACGCATGTTTTGTGTCGTGTGGACCTTCTGTGAGAAAACACAACTGAGCAGTGAAAACATTCAATGGCATTTCTTCCAGTGTCATTTTTAGTGTGCCCTCACATCTAGTTTTCATATCAGTCAGCATGGTTGCCTATTTTCAAGACATGCTGTTGCAAGCAGTTGGTGTAAAATGGGTGTTTTGATTTTGGGCATGGCAATCACATCTTTCTTGGTGGAACAAGAGCTGTGTAGTTACTGTATGAGCAGCAATCAATATCACAGCGCCGCAAACATGGTTTGATTGGCAGGATCTAAGTGCAGTCCAAGTTGCCTTAGCAATTTTGAACAATTAAAAATCTACTGAGCAGGGAAACAAGAACCTGCATGACTCTGACAGGAAGAGTCAGATATCCCATTAAATTGTCTTACTGCTCTGTCTTTCCTGATGAAATGTGTCGCAGGATCAGCCTTCACCAGCATCTCAACTTAACTCATTAATCATGCACCATGGGAGAATAAGATAAAAGAATAAGATATGCAGAATAAGATAAAACTAAATTTCTTGGCTTTTTGTTAACTTAATATTTTAAGCTATATGTTTCCCACTTTGTTGATTGCTTGTGTGCATTTCTCACACAGTTTTGGCCTAAAAATAAAGCCCTTTTAGGAAGTCTTTAAAGATACTGATGTTAAAAAAAGGAAGAGAAAAAGAAATGAGTGCAGCATTGTTGTTTTGAGGACCTGGGTAGTGCTGTGTTTGTATTCTGTCACAAAGCATTAGTAGATGAATGCTGGCTTGGGACTGTGAGTGGCCTCCTACCCTATTTACACTGTTCTGATATGAGCCTCACCAGCGATGATGCTGGTTTATACATATTCCATTTGATGTCATTCTGGATGAGTGAGTGAAGAAAGTATCATGTGAGCAAGTGAGGCATCCATCGAGTGAGCAAAGGAAGAAGTGCGTGAGTGAATAAATTAGTCAATTAAAGCAAAAGAGACCAATGAATGAGTGATGGAGGAGGAAGTGATGGGATGAACAGGGCTGAGTAAATGAGTGAAAAAGCAAATTAGCTTCTGTGCTCATAGCCAGAGCTGTGTGCATGAGATAACCATATTAAGGATATCTGTTTTCACTGATGTCACACAGATCCAAGAACAGAGGAATCTGTCTGACCCAGAGCCTTTAGAGCAGTCTGAAGCTTCAACTTTAAAACTCAAAATTCACACTACTTGAAAATTAAAAAGCAATATCATGTTCTTAACATACAGATTTTCCTAATAGCTGCTCTTTTGGTTGAAGAGATATAATAGACTGTCCAAGGATGATGTAGTGGCTTGAATTATTGTCTTGGTCTGCCCACGGGGCTGGGAATTTACTGTCACACCCAATTTAAACTGAGTATTAAAAAAAACATTAACAAAGGCCAATTTAGTCCATAAATAAGTAACTAAGTAAATGAGTTAGAGAGTGAGTGAAACTGCAAGTGAACAAAGGAATGAATGAGAAGTGTGCATATGTTACACCTGAACTAGAGATTTAATAAGAGGAACAGTGAGTGAACAAGTCCGCAAGCAAGCATAATGGCAGTGCCATTTTATTGTGTGTGTGTGTATGTGCGCCATAAACTGTAAGCATATGTGTGTGTTTGTGCGCGCCGGCCTTTGTCTCCACCTGTGTCTCTCGATGTGCATTCAGCTCGCTTGAACCAGACGTATGGATTCATTTCCAATTTTCTGACTATTTGTCTCTCACCATGAGCATGCTTTACCCTCCCTCACCATTTCCTTCCTTCCCCTCTCTCCGTTGCTCCAGGATTTGACAGTTATGAGATTATAATGAAACAACAGTCAGCCAGAGTCAAGCTCGGAGCAAAGCTGTCACTTTCATTGTGTGCTGTGTGTTATCTGTGACTGCTCGTCCCTCCTCTACCCACCACTTTCTTCTTCTTCTTCTTTATTCTACCCATCTTTGGATGGGTGAATGAGTTCTTCATTTTTATCCTTTGTATTTCTCTTTCCTAATAATTCCTCTGACCATTTCTTTATTTTCTTTTTTCCATTAGCCATCTTCTTCCTTAGTTTCTTCCTCTTTCTTTCTCTCTGTCCATCTCACGTCTATTGTGCCCCTCTTGCCTGTTTCCCTCTATTCCCTTCCTTCATATTCACTTATGTATTATCCTCTCCTCCTCTTCAGTTTCCCTCCTGGCATTCCTCACCTAACTCTCATGGGCTATTTCTCTTCCGTGGCATAATCTTTTCAGCTCTGCTCTTCACTTCATTTCTCCTCTTTTCACTCTTCTTCTTTCCTTCTTTCCTCTCCCCGTGTGTGGCTGTGCATGCTCTGAATGCCTGAATGTGTTGTATACTATCAGCAGACATGTGCAAGCGTGGTTTATGTATGTGCTTGAACCAAAATGTTTTTTTTACCCCATTCGTGCTTGTGCATTATTTGTGTTTGTACAGCACTTCTGTGTGCTTCTGTGTTCATAAGTATGTGTGCGCACTCTCAGGTGGCTCAAAGCATTGCACTTGAGGGTGTATTCATATCTTCTCAATGAATAATATCTATGTACGCCAGAGTTCTGGGACGTCTCTCCTCTCTTTGCCCGTCTTGCTTCCTCACTCTTCCGTACTTTCTTCCCTCACTGTCTTTGTCTTCCTTTTCATTTCACTCTCGTGCTCTCTATCTCTTCTCACTCTCTCTTTGACGATTTGTCGGTTCTCAGGATAATTCTTGTTGTTTATGGTGCGCGGGGATTAAACACAACATTCATGCGCATGCTGACAACAGTTTAAGCACACACAAACACACATGCATGAAACTGGCTTTAGGGTCAGCTGGTTGTGGCAGTAATAGTGCTGTTTGGCACCCCAAAAGGATCAGCACAAGGTGCCCTTGAGCAAAGCAACCCCCAACTGCTCCAGTAGCCAGCAGCAGAGTCTGTGCTTATACTGGCAGACTCCCAGTAGTGAATGTGTGTAGTAGTTTGACTGCACAGCAGAGCTTTACTGGAACAGAAAAAAGAGTCTAACTAGACTTCTCTGGGCAAAGGAAGGTTGGAACAAACACACTACAGTGTCATCGTGTTGGAAAGATTTCGTTGAATAGTCATTTACCTCAGCAGACAATTTGAAATGTCAGAGTAAAACCTCTGGTGTATATCATAAAATGAATGACAGCTAAAGTCTTTTAAAGGTCCTGTTATTATATGTATATTGGTTTTTAATGCTGAAATTACTCAGAGTAAATTATATTCTGCTTGTGCAGTAAAAGCAAAAAATGACCTAAATGAGGCTATAAATCAATATACAGCTGAGGAGTTGGTGATTATTATTGGTGTGCTTGTGACTGTGTACACTTTTTCTCTGGATTATTAATTTTGAAATAATGATGTATCGGCTCCACAGATATTGTAAGTTGGGCCGGTTCCTGCTGTAGGTTCTGTGGATGGGTGGAGTAGCATGACAATAATTGTGAATGCAGTATATTCCACACATACATGCACTGGTCACTTCATTAGTTGCATCAATGCTGCTTTAATTTTTCATGGCATAGGTTCAGTAAGTTTGAGATGTTTAAGCTTCATGTTCAAGCAGCCATCAGAAGATGGGCACAGTGGGATCATAAAAGGAATGATATGAGCACTGGCAATACTCAGGTGGGCTGTGGGATTTAAACAATGCTCAATTAGTAAAAAGGGGCTCAAAGTGCGCCAGTGAATATCCCTCAAACCATTATACCACTACCACATCCTGCTTTCACGCTGTTCACTCCAAATTCTGAACCTACCCTCCAAATGTCGCAGCAGAAATCAAGACTCGTCAGACGAGGCATCAGTTTCCTGTTCTTAGCTGACAGTGGTGGCTGCCAGTGTTGCCTTTTGCTGCTGCAGTCCATCTGCTTCGAGGTTTGATGCGGTGTTGTGCGAGAGATGCCGTTCTGCATATTTTGCTTGTAATGAGTTGTTATTTGAGCTACTGTTACTTTCCTCTCAGCTGGAAGCAGTCAGGCCATTCTGCTCTGACCTCTGGCATCAACAAGGCATTTTCCCTCACAGAACTGCCGCTCACTGGATATTTTCTCTTTTTCGGATCATTCTCTGTAAACACCAGAGACGGTTGTGCTGGAATATCCCAGCAGATTAGCGATTTCTGCCCTTCTGGCACTGGTAAACATACCACATTCAAAGTCACTTAAATCACTTTTCTTTCCTACTCTGGTGCTCAGTTTGGACTTCAGCAGATTGTCTCGATTCTCTACATGCCTAAATGCACTGAGTTGCTGCCATGGGATTTGCTGATTTCAGGTTTGCATAAATGAGCAGTTAAACAGGTGTACCTAATGAAGTGGCTGGTGAATGGATAAGAACGTATACTGAACAGATTTTACACTGGCTCGTTTACACATGTGTTAGTGACTAACAAGTCAAGCCCACATTAGATTAAATCAACATGCTCAACATGAACATACAAACACGAGTTTAATTTATTTTGTGGCGCGTATGGTGTTGTGAATAAACATGCATCATATAAGTACAATGCAGTGAGTGTACACAGAGATCAGTGCACAGTGAACTCACTTACATATAGGTCACTGCACTAATGTTAGCTAGAATCTTATAGCTGAGTACGCTGATGATTCACGTCTCAGGCCCATTTGCATAGAGGTCAGCTGAGAAAGTTAAATGCCCAAAGGCATATATATAATCTGAATTATATTTATTTTACATAATAATTTGTTTTTAAAGAGTGCTATAACTCTGGAGGTAAAAGCAGATGAGAATAGAGTTGCCATCATTCTTATTTCATTGTGGTAGCTGATGACATGGTTTTAATCAATTTCTCCTCTTTCTATTTATTTATTGCCTTTTCTATTTTTTAGATTCCACAGAGAAACAAGGTTTTTAGTGAAGCAGGAGAATTTCAATTCAAAACTCAAGACATACTGCAGGACAGTGGTTCTCAAACTTTTTCCCAGCATGCCCCACTTTGCACGATGAAATCTTTTCACACCCCACGCGAAATGCGGTCCATTGAGAGGGGTGGGGGCGTCCCCCTTGGTGGCTTTGTTAACGTATCTTCCTTTTTCCGCAGTGAGAATTCATCCGATGTTCAACATTTGTTCTGCCCCACCTGTCATGACCCTGCGCCCCACAGTTTGAGAAACACTGCTGTAGGAAAAGAGAAGAGAACCTAATCACAGCAGCAAGTGTCATAATCCAGTTTTAATGTCATGGTTTGATGTAAACATAGTTTGCCCTCCGAACTCCTAGGATCCCCCAGAGGTTTTGTCACCACCAAAGTGGCTACATGTCTTTTAAAGGCTGTGTTTCGCATTTTCGAGGTACATCAGGTACAGACAGACGGGGGAAGCTGGCAGTCAGGGGCAGGGGTTAAACAGACATATTTGGATCATGTCATACAATTAAGTAATTATCAAGCATAAAATCCACCTGATTACTTCCTCCTGTGGTCATCTGATAACGGGAAGCCATGCTGGTGTTTTTTTGCTAAACCATATGCTAAACCAATAGATCTTGAGAGAGGATAAAGACAGACATGGCGCATGAAAGTGTACAAAATGGGCTCAAATCCATATCATCACAGCTACATAACACAAAAGCTCACTTAGCATCCACACTGAACTACATATACAGTACATAGCTGACCACAATGCAGCAGTTGCACTTCAGAAAAACTTTCACCAACCCATTAAAATCCATTAGATGTACTCTGTCAGCATAAGGCTGTGGAATCTGACATACTTTCCTTTCTTTTCAGAGTGATGCAGAACCAGATGGTTCCTCTGGTGGGTAATTAGTGTCATGTAATCATGACATTCAACCTGTAATCTGGACAGATTTTCACACTGACCAGTCTCTGTCCTATTTTTCATATCTGTATGTTTTTGAGCTTCTCTTAAATGTAACCAAGTCATAATTGCAGATACGGGGAAACTAGGGCGGTGAATAGTTCTAAGACAAATGCCTGTTTAAAGCTGTCTGTACAGGAACATTAATCTGATTTCATGCAGTGGATATTTAGCGGTGGATGGGTCGGGAGCTGTGACACCATCACAGAGTTAACGGCTTGACGGGTTTTCCTTACAGGAAATTAGCCTGTCCGTTCAACTTAAATAACTGGCTTGGCTGATTTTACGCAATATAAACAGATTAACGAGTCACAGTTGTGTCTTTTCCTCAGCTTTCATATTTGCAGGATTTGCAGTCAAGGACCTCTCAAATGTCAGGTCAGGCTGTGCAGGTTGTCACCTGGGAACTGGCCTTCATGAATGAAGTCCACTTCATAAATATCTTTTTTGCTAACAATGTGGTTTGAGTGGCAGAATAACTGCTACAAAATAGTGATAAACAAGGCACCATTATGCACAGGAGGATTGCTGAGAACATGAAAGAATATTCTGACAGACATTTTTACGGAGTTGAGAGCATAACAAATTCATGCTCCCTGCTGAGAGACTTGCAGCTGCTCTGGGAATCCTCTGTTACTGAAATCTGCTTTTTACACCTTTTTTGTCACCTACACTCATTCTGAGCAGACTAACATGAAAATCTGTCCACTTCAGAGCCTCTTAATAATGTACCTTCTTATATTGGAGACACAAAGTTCTTATCCATCGGTATCTGTCTGAAAAGAGCTTGAAATAACACAATTTTAAGGTTGAAACTGATGTAGATTAATCTTTTTTAATGGAGAAGGAAAAATCGAACCAGCCAATTTCTCCAAAACCACTTCAGCACTCAGCCCTCCACAAGTGTTTTTTTTTTTTTGCCTGTAACAGTTTCTTTGTGGTGAAGAAGAGACTCAGAACTCATTAGAAGTGCATCACAGACTCCAAGACATACAGGGATTATTACCCAAAGACCGAGTCTCCTACCTCTGAGGCATGAAAAAGCCAAAAACAAATTATAAGATTTCATAAACACCTTTTTTTTTTTGTTTGTTTGTTTTTACGACTTGTTTATGCTCATCTGAGGCTAAATGAGAACGAAAAAGCAGAAACTGGAACAGGCTAGAACTTCAGTGCTATGTTTAGCATTGAATCATCAATAAATCATTACCACATTAGGTTTACGACTCTAACATGATTATTGTAAACAAACAAGATCACTGCAAGCGGAGAGGTGGACAGTAACCCAGCCTCTAGAGACACAGCGTTAGATTTGAAAAGGCTGCAGTAGGCTGTTTGGTGCTGCCTTGAGTACAGTTCAGCTTGGCTGTCTCAGATCATGTTTTTATCATGTTAACACTCCCATAACTGGGCTGAGATTTGACCTTATGCAGACATATTTGCCATTAACCGGGACTCCTGATCCACTGTGATCACAATGGTGCACATTAATTGAATCACTGAATTATTAACCAAAGAATAGTGAATTGCAAGGAAATGACACAAATTGCTGCTCTTGTAAACAGTTTTAATTGGTTGTCACGTGCTGCCGCCTGCCTTCTCTGATTCTTTGGGTGTGTTAGGGTCGGCAGCATTTTGGGTTAGGTCTAATTATCCTCACATTATTTTTTGTATTTGGGCCCAGCATATTTCAACATGTTCCCCCAGAGGTTTGTTTTGGATTGTCGTCCATGTCATAAGGACGATTGTGTCAGGATTACATTTTCTGCTGTGACAGCATTTTTTCAGCTTTTCTGTGTTGTCTTCTGAGTGATGTTGCAGCACAGAGAAAAGACTCGTTCCCACACTGATCCTTTAGTGCAATCGGACTAGCAGGTCGACACACAGATTTATTTAAGTGTTTTTGAATGATTACTCTGTTTGATCTCAGTCATATAGTATCAGAATGTCTTTTTGTACATAGGTAATGCTGGCACCTTTTCTTGCATGTGTATTTGTGTGGGTGTTGGCGCCCATATGGAATCTTAATAAAGTCTGAAGCTATATTTGAAAAGATAAAGTTATATGTACAAATTTAGTTTACTTCAGAACAGATGTCTGTAACTTCAGGCTTTATTACCTCATGTAACTAACCCTTATGTTAACTAGGTAAGCCACACCTGGAGCATTTTCTATTTGCATTTTGCTGGTTAAGCTCCTATCTGTTTCTCCATCTGCCACATTGGGGTGGTGGTGGGGGTGGTGGGGGAAGCTGGATGTTTGTGTTCATGTAAGTTCTGACTTGCAGAATAATTTGAAAAACTGCACATAAAAGCCCCACTTCTAGCAATAGCGCACCGATATGAGCGCTACATATTGCTGAGGTTGAAGCAATCAAAGGCAGCCAGGGTCTTCTACCGAGAGTGTAGCTTCCATCATTTTTGCTCTTTAAGTTGAACGCTCCCAACACTGAAAGCCGATAATTATACTTAAAAACATTAGTGTGCATTCTCTCTACGTGTGTTTGAATGATTGGCGTACATAAGTAAGAATCACAGTTGTTCTTTTTTGCTGCACATACTGTGCTGAGTAGACTATTACTTCTGCACAATTGCACTGCCCCACAAGAGCAATTGTTTGGAAATTTTAAATTTGGGGTCTTTTCAGATGACAGAAGGCCCTACCAGTGATAAGAGAAATAAAAAGCTTCTACAGACACACCCAACCTCAGGAGCTGAGTTTAATAAGGCAGCTACTGTGCAGCTCATAATGCTATGTTCCAAAATACCAAATTATTTAACATAAAAACAGCACTGGGCAGTTCCCGCAAAGCACAAATAATTAAAAGCATTGCTTTCCTTTTATTCCAATTCAAATGTAATGTTTCTGTTGTTGCACATCTGAGAGAGAGCGCAAAAAAAAAAAAGACAGATGCAGGATGATGGCTGCTGCTCCAAACAGCTGCTAACCAATGTCACGTCTGCATTTTAGAGAGGTCACTGCAGATTTGTTTCTAAGTACAATAAACATGAGAGTGTGTGCAAATGTGATACGGGCTAAAAGTGAGAGCCGTTACATGTTAGGAGTCGAAGTGCATCTGGTTGAATGCAAAGGATTAGAGCTTCTGTTGTAAAAAGGCGGTTTAACCCATTATGCTGCTGCCGCGGCTGCTGTGTGTGTGTGTGTGTGTGTGTGTTTTTTTTTCTCTTCATGCTGTGTTCCACTTTACACTGAAAATAATGAGTGCCCGGACCTCAGGGGTGGAAAGGCTTTAACAAACACACAGTACACAGAAATCAGCTGTCAAGCCAACGCCTGGGTGCATGTCATTGGTAATAATGCATACCTGCTATTGTTTTACGCTTGTATTATTTTATCAGCATTAATATACGAGCTGCCTCTCCATCTATTTACTATGTTATTTGTGTGCGAGTGCCACTTTGTCCATCCATACTCTTACACTCACTCTGGGAGGCACAGTCATTACTTTCAGGTGACTGTGCGCTCTGTTAGCAACTTCAGAGAATTTGTGTGTGTTCAAAAGGGGCACCATTTGTTCCACAGCTACCGCGCCTATTTATTTTCCCGACCTGAGGGCATCTTATGGAGCTTTAAAAGTCCACACAATTTTTGTTACACGGCGTTTTAAAATTTGAGCTTGCCCTTGTATTTTTATTTATTTATTTTTGTTAGGGCTCCTCCACAGTGGAGAGGGAGGAAAAGGGGCAAACAGAAGGATGTGACAACACAGTGTGAAATGGGATTTAAACCCTTGTGGTTGTGAATACATGGACTGTGAAGTAATGGGCTGAAGGCACCATGACAGCATTTAGCATTTCGGAGATGTGGCATACGGCTTTTGTTCAGTGTAAATCCAATTTGACTGTTTTTGGGTGTTGTATGGTTGCTGTAATATATCTCCCCTTGTGTTTTTTTTTTCTTTTAATCTCAACTCCTTTTATAGTGTCCAGTTTGAGCCAGACGTTTAACAATGGCAGTGTTAATGCCGTGTGTGAATGGCTGAACCATGCACAGATTTGAGATACTAAACCTGGCAGTGTTATGTAGCATTCTCACCCATAGCCACAGGGAAAAGTAAAAGAAAAAAGTATGTAAAATGTATCCCTGCATATACATGCACTATGATCCTCGACCCAGAGTACATGTTTTAAAATGACTAATAAATATCCAGCTGTACATTTTCAGCTAGTAGCGCTTTGGGAATCACCTTGTTGGTGCAAAAATATCATTTTATGTCTGTCAAAAAATGTTTGCATCTTCAATTAAAGAAATGAGAACAAATGATGTGCTTTAGTGACAGTCTGCAACAACACCCCAAGCACCCGAATTTCCTCTGAAAATGGTCAAGTAGGAGGACTGGATTGAAAAGTAGTGAAAAAGCAGCCAATGTCTAAAGAAAAACTTTGAAAAACCTTCAGAAAGCTGGTGAACTACTGCTCCAGACCAGACTACAATAAAGCCTGGATCCTTGGAAGCAAAATATGAAGAAATGAGGGGTGGCTCGAGACTTTTGCATAGCACTGTATGTCTCCACATAATTCTGAATAGAGTGTACATACTAATATTCACTCAAATTCTATTTATAATTCTCCTTAGCCTGTCCCCTCAACTACTGCAGGGCAACCAGGACAGCCTTCCATAACACCTGTGTGTTTTGTGATGTTTTCAAAAAAGAAAAATGAAGTCCATCCGAACAGCGTCGCCAAACCTTCGGTGTTGTGACTCTCCTCTTGAAAGGAAAATGGCAGGGCTCTGCTTTGTGGCCTATCCTTCTGCCCCGTATTGCAGCTATTAAAAATGCTTCTAGGACTGTTTTTTAACTCCAGCCCTGGGCTTCAATTGTATGCTACTTTGCAGACTATTTCCATCCGGATTTCCAGGAAGCGAGCTCAGGATGCTCTGACATTCAAGATGCTTTGAGTGTGCTATTAGTCAGGCTACCTGGTGCAGTGAGATAGCACTGAACCCCTTCAACCCTTTGAAAGGCTGGGGACCCACAAAGCATCTTAGAACTGGAGCGCTGATCGGAGACCAGCCTCTCTTTCACGGTGTGTTCATGTTCAGGAATCCGTGGGACCACACTGATGATTCCAGATCAGTGTGTTTATTCTTAGAGTCTTTATGCACGCCATCCCCAAGCTCTCCACCCTCTTTGAAGTGCAGACACACGGTGGGGAAAAACGCTGGCTCAAAGCCCAAAGGAGCCGTGAAAGCTTGCAAACGTGTCTCCAAGTTGTTATTTACAAAATGCTTTGTTTTCCCTTGGTCCTAACGATGTTAAAATAACCTTCCATTTGTGGTGTTTGCAGTTCGGAGATTATAAATGTTTTATTATTTCCATCCAAGCTAAAGTGGACTGGCATGAAACTAGGATGATGCATTAGTTATGACTTCCTGGCTTACTGGGGAAGATCACCTTAACTCACCTCTCACCAACAAATCCTCCTCCTTAATCAAGTAGCAGACACGAAGGGGTTCGATTCAAAATTACCCATCAGTGTCACAGAGTTATGATTGGCATCAGAGAGTTGTGCTGGGAATTTAAAGGAGAGTAAGTGACTTGTCATGTTTGATAAAATGCTGTTTTTACACACTGGATTGTGTTTGTTTGACTTTGAGATGAATTTATTGATTTTTAGATTGAACTTATCAGTTCTGAATGACGGAGTGGATGTGTCAGGCCTGAGGCACAGTAAAGAATTCCTGAATAAAAGCAGCAGAAACATACTTTGACACAAGCTGGATTCCACTCAAACTGCCCAGATTTCCCACTGATTTATTAGTTGTAACTTTTCTGCTTTAGCTAGACTCCAGTTAGGATGCCAGGTCACGTACCTGCGTACAGCTGACCTTACAGAAGGAGGGGATTAGTGATGTGTCCTGGTCTGTCAGGAAGCGGGCAGGGTTTGCTGTCTTAATTGGCCGTAATGGTTGTGCATGCTGAATTGTTGCGTTTTTAGCCTCAAAGTGTCTGTGTAGAGGAATGTGTGAAGAGCCTCTTGGTAGTGCATGTTACCCAAATTACTTGCAGTCACAAGAAGGAGCCAAATGAAGATATTTTATGTGTATATTTATGTCGCGCCTGCCAGGTTTAGTGCAGTTTAGTGTATTGTCTGCTGGGGGCTGATGCTAAAAACCATCAAGACAAACACACAGTGATATTTTTGAGTTTTTTCATTTAAGGCTGTTAAATGATTTGTCAGATGTCCCTGTTTGAATGCCACCGTTGGTCCCCTGTGGGCCACTAAAGGGGATTCCCAGGAGGTAGAGAAAATATTCAGCATCTCTGGCAGATGACATTGTATTTTTTCCTGTCAGAAAACAGTTGAGCACACAGTTTGCAGGAGGCTAACATGATATGACTATTACACTCAAAGCAGCGTACCAACAAATAACATGAAGCACTCAAGAGCTGCATTAAGTCTTTGTGGCGCAAACTCACCGTTTGCCTGTCAATATGATCAATAATTGTTTCAAATAAGTTGTGTGCACAGTATGCGTTCTTCTGCCTTTTTAAGAAATGTTTTTGGAAAGAGGAAAATGTGCCATGTCCTCACTTCCTGAAAGAGCTGTTTGAGGTTTAAGATGAGATTTTATGGTTGTGCTGAAGCGTAGAATTAGATTGGTAGCACTCTCAGGCTAAATGTGTAATTTACATATTTTACAGTTAATTTTATTTCTAAAGATGGAAAAAATAAAACAAAAACAGCCATATTTGCAAATTAGCAAGCTTTGGAGGAGCTGGAATGGATATTGTTAAACCTTGGAGCAGAACTCTGGGATGGGTTAAGATCCAGACACGGATCCTTCGAATCGGTCTTTCTCATCTCGCTCTCAGCAACATTTAAATTTTCACCTACTGGATATAAGACATCACTGGAAGCACATTCTTGTGTTTGAGCAATCGAGGCTTAAGTTCATCACCTCATGTCACACATGTCTAAGTTGCTCGTTGGATCGGGATTGGCTTCCAAACTAGCTGTAATGACACAAATCCTGCCCAAAGGTACATGGCTTAAAAATCAGACTTCATAAGAGAGCTTGGATTAATTTAAAAATGGTCTCCTAATGTCAAATGCTGAACATACAGCATTCTGAAAAGTGTGTGTGTGTGTGTGTCTGTGTGTTTGAGATTGGGTACTACTCCAGCAGATTATCCCAGGTCCTTTCATAGATCCCTGTCTCATTTCAATGACAATGGGAGATCAGTGTCAATTAGTGGCGTGTCTTTGCATTGTGATCCAGAGAGCCGATAATAGAGCTGGCTTTTAGCCCCAGAAGACGAGGTGACATTTAATTACTTCACTAAATGTATCATGTATGCACTGTACTGTATGAACGTATCAGTCTGTTTTATCCCAATGTATACATTATTTTCTTCCAATGTTCAAATAAAATGTCCCCTAAAGGTTTTTGGTAGGTTTCCTCGTTTTTCCACTCGTCCCTCTGGCTGTTCATTTGTTGTGATGGGCTTTGGATTTGAAAGTGTGTATGTGTGCATGTGCCGGTACACATTTGTGTGTGT
>VUQJ01033643.1:17715-29363 GCA_015108635.1 Andinoacara biseriatus | reverse complement strand
AAACCAGCTGCCACCAGACCCAACCCCCAGGCTCCATACATCCCTCCGTCCGTTCTCGCTTCTGCCGTATGTCCTCCTGCATTTATTCATTTTTTCTGACAATTTTAGCTTCAGTGTTTTTCTTCCTTTTGATGTCTTTTCTTTCCACGTTAGGGAAAGGCCCAAAACCATAAATAAATAGAAATGTAAATAAAAAAATTATTAGGTTTTTTTTACTTTTTTGAATTAAATATGCCTCATATAAATTCAGTTAATAGCATCCTGATGTATTTTTGCTATAGCATTAACAAAAATCAAGATTCCCATTTGTTTGTGGTAGCACCAACAAATCAAACCATAATCTCTCCTTTTTTATTAATCCCCAGATAAAAGCCCCCCCCCCCTCTCTCACATCATTTTTCTTTTGCTTTTTCCAGTTTTTAATAAACCTTCTTTGTGCTCCTTCACCCTCCACCGCCTCTCTGTCCTCCTGCTCGTGTCCATGTCACATCTTCCCTCTGTCTCTTTCACCCCTCATCCTCATCCACAACGATCTTTTCTTTTTTCTTTCTTCCCTGTCATTTTTTTTGGGCATGGAAACCACTCATGTATTGCTTTCTTGTGCTTTCAATTCCTTTGTATTATCATTCACTCTGGTTGTGTACATTTGTATTCCTTTATAGCTTATTTGCCAGCTTGTTGCACCAAATTGCTTTACAGCGTACAGCACAGCCCAGCTCTATATCCAGTGCAGATTAAACACATCTCGTGTCAGTGGATGAAATGGGTGTTGTTCTGTTTGTGAGGGTTGTGACCTGCTGCGACTCCAATGAGCTCATTTTGTGGACTCCCGGCAGAAGGAGTGCGCTGTTGAATTTGTAACTAAAGCGTCGTGC
Organism: Andinoacara biseriatus; assembly: GCA_015108635.1. NCBI lineage: Eukaryota > Metazoa > Chordata > Actinopteri > Cichliformes > Cichlidae > Andinoacara > Andinoacara biseriatus. Next base: position 28,488 of record VUQJ01033643.1, on the reverse strand, counting down.
AGGAAGAGGATGGAAATCGGGTTCTCTACAGGAGAACACTCGGTTGTCCGCCACCTTCTGTGTGACTTACAAATAAATGTAGACTTCAGAGGATCGCTTTTCTCTTACTTACTGTAACACACGATAATGAATTGCATCATCCTTACTCGAGACTGAAGTGAGCCTCAGAGGATTCAGCACTTTTATATTGCAAATCTCATATCAACCACATGTTATGCCTGGCATGTAGGTCCACAGATGATGACTGAATACACTCGTACTGCATTACTGAGTGTCTACAGCCAGGCTGTTTGATCTGCGGGGCTGTAGTGGAACTAAGAAGAGCAATAAGAAAAAGCAGCACTAAAATGCTTTGTGTCATCCTGTCTCCGCAAGGATTAAGTGGGTCTCAATGAAACCCAATGCAAAAAAAGAGTTTATGTTAAGCTACAGGCAATGTTCAAACTCAGTGTCTGCAAAATACACTTATTGTATTAAAATTTGTTGTTCCGAACTTGTTTAAGCTTAGGTGGTTTTTCTTATTACTGGTTTTTGTTAAATGTTTAAGGCAATGTGAATTATTACACACACACACACGCACGCACGCACACACACACACACACACACAAACTTTGATATGGTGAGTTATACCAAGGATTGTAATAAGGATTCTACAAACACAGTGTGAGGCTTCTGTGCTTTGTATTTCTAACCATAAATGCCAGCATAGGTCAGATATATTTTAATGTTGCCTAATGCAAGAAGTCCAGCAATCATAGTACAACAAAAGCCTACATGTAACTGTTGTTCTTTGGATAATCTACAAATTTATGATCACATTGCACCCTAATTCCTTTTAGAGGATTCCGACTTATCCTGTGGTTTGATGCAAATATTTCGAATATTTTCCCCATCTCAGAATACTAAAGAATGCTTCAAAATTCCTGGATCCAGATTTTTATCCAGATCACCACCAAAATTTAATCAATTGTTCCTTGTACCACCCCCAAACAACTCCAGAAATAGAGATCCATTCATAACTGTCTGAGTTATCCTGCTAACAGACAAACAGATGCAGCAATGTGAGCAGAAACCTCCCTCCACCTATCAATGGGCGATGTAATAAAACAATTTTTTATCAAAACCAGCCAATAAACATTGTCAACAGCTAAATTCTGTCTTCAGTCTGTTAAAAAGTTTTTTGTGTTTTTATAAACACCACACCTCTGGTGGTTTCAGTTACCTGTGAGCTTCTGTCTCCCTCTTAATCAATTTAAGTAACATAAAATTACATTATGTTTCCTTTTACCGCTCTAAAATTACATTAAGGCTCCTTTTACCGCTCCAGGTTGTGAGTGCTTTTTCCTGATTTCAGGAAGTGGCCTTTTGCAACATTTTGACTTTTAATACAGCCTCAAGCATGACTTTGTTCATTTCTGTGACAAAATCTTTTTTTTTTTTGACTTAAGGGCACCAATAATTGTAAAATGTCATGATCGCAGTCAAATACATGATCCTGGATTTTTCTTTATATATATTTTTGACTTATATTTAAATATGTCTTTAAAGTATGATAACATATCACATGTAATAACACAGAGTCCTACCTGCCTGTCTACACTCATCTCTGTTGTCATGGTTGTGACTGCTTCCTCTTCTGTCTTCATATTTGTGTTTCATCTCTGATCTTCAGTATTTGTCTCTGTTCTTCCTCACCTTTTCCCTTCAAGCTTCCTCTCAAATTATCTCTTTTTCCTCTTTGCCCTGTCCACAACTTAATCACCTCGCTCACTTTTTGAACTTCCTCTTCTATCCATTCACCTAACTGGCTGTCCTCTGCTTTCTTCTTCAACTCTTCAGATGGTGTCCACAGCATTTCGGCCCAGTGTGTTCTCCGCGTCCTCATTATCACAGAGGACATGTTGGGCAGCAGTGTCACTGTCCGCCTTCAGAACATGTCCCAGGAGCACTTCCTGTCACCACTGCTGGGAACCTTCCTGGAAGGTGTATCCGCAGTTCTCTCAGTTCCCGTCGAGGATGTTTTCATCTTCAATGTTCAGCCGGATCTGGATGCAGCACCCGGAGGGATCCTTAATGTCAGCTTCTCTGCTGCTTTGCCGGGCGGACATTTTTTTCCCTCTGAGGCCCTGGAGGAGCAGCTGTACCTGAACAGGCCGAAGCTTACGTCACTAACACAGATGGAGGTTAGTACATGTGCAAAAAGATGCACACAGGAATCACACTTCTGAGTGTTTCATGTTAGTGTGTGCCAACGTTAACCACTTCACTACGCCACAGAGACAAAAATGTTTGCAACATCTTACACGCTCCATATCTACTGTATAACATTTATAATAATAATGTATAATATATTTCTTGAAATTATTTATTTGCAAATGTATTGACTTATTCATTCACTTGATAAAAATAATGACAGTAGGCCTATATGACACAAATATTCATTAGGCACACCTGTTTAAGTGCGCATTAATGCAATCTAATTAGCCAATCACATGGCAGCAACTGAGTGCATTTAGGCATGCAGACATAGACAAGATCACCTCCTGAAGTTCAAACTGAGCATCAGAATAGGGGAGAAGGTGGTTTAAGTGTCTTTGAACATGGCAGGGTTGTTGGTGCCAGACGGGCTCGTCAGAATATTTCACACTCTGATCTGCTGGGATTTTCCCACACAAACATCTCTAGGGTTTAGAGGATGGTCTGAAAAAGAGTAAATACCCAGTGAGCCACAGTTATCTGGGTGAAAATGCTTTTTTGGATGCCAGAGATCAGAGAAGACTGACCAGACTGCTTCGAGCTGAAAAGAAGGCAACCAGCTAAGAACAGGAAACTGAGGGTACAGTTTGCATGGGCTGATTAGTCTTAAATTCTGCTGCAACATTCAGATAGTAGGGTCAGAATATGGTGTAAACAAAACCAAAGCATGGCTCTACCCTGCCTTGTATGCTACTTATGGTGTATGGAGTTATTGTCTTGGCACACTTTAGTCATCTTGGCCCTGAGCATCATCTAAATGCCACAGCCTACCTGAGTATTGTTGCTGACCATATCCATCCCTTTATGACCACAATGTACCCATCTTTGATGGGTGCCACCAGTAGGATAACGCACCATGTCCCAAAGTTAAAATCCATCTCAAACTGGTTTCTTGAGCATGACAATGAGATCCCCATACTCAGATGGCTTCCAGAGCCACCAGCTCTCAATCCAAAAGAGCAGCTTTGGGATGTGGTGGAACAGGAAATTTGCATCATAGATGTTCAACCAACAAATATTCAGCAACTGTGTCAATATCGACCAAAATCTCAGAAGAATATTTCAAGCACCTTGTTGAATCTATGCCACAAAGATTTAAGGCAGTTCTGAAGGTAAAAACTTTCCAACCCAGTACTAGCACTGTGTAACTAATAAAGTGGCTCCTGAGTATACATCTGAAATTGGTGGATGTGAACTGGTAATAATATAGTACAGCTGCTGTGGCACAGCAACCATGTAGAGAACAATAGGCAGATGTGACCACTATATGTTCTCATGCATGAAATCAGGAACATCTGGACATGCACATCAGTTATGTAATGTTTACACAACCCGAGGGAATCTTTACAGAGAGAGAAGCACAAGGTGAAACCAGAGGAAGAAAAGATTTATAAAGGGCCGAGAGAGAGCCCAGTGGTGAGGGCAGAGTGGCGATGACCTTCTCTTAACACACAAACACACAGAAACACATGCAAACAGAATCTTAGCTAAAAAAAATAAAAAGACACAATCTAGTGAATATCTCTGGTCCACTGACCTTAACAACGTGCAACGGCTGTGAATATGCTTTTTAGGAAAGTGACTGGTTATGCAAAGAAAAACAGCACACTGGTGTCCAAGGAAACATGTGAAATGACTGATAGCTGGGAATTATTTGATCTGTGTCGACGTTTCAGAGCGATTGTTGGTTTGACTGAGTATTTACCAACATACCAAAGAGACCTGCTTGAGTTTTTCTTCAGAGGCCACACATGTTTTATAATATGGATATTTATATATTCTATATTATTTTGTAACGCCTTTATTTTATGCCATATTTGTTGCATTTTTTGAGATGTTTCGAGTTTGTATGGCTGCTGCCTCTGCCATGCTTCGCTCGTAAAAGCGATTCGATCTCAATGGGACTTCCTGGTTAAATGAGGGTTTTAATAATAATGTTGAAAGTAAATAACTCCTATGATACCCTATTCCTAATAATACTAATAATACATTAGTACTATGTATTTGCACAGTACTTGCATCATGAGGGAAAAAACAGTCACTTTATTATGAGTCCGGTGTGAGGATCTCTGAAAGAATATTCCTCACACCATGCCGCATGTTTTTCCGTTTCTTCTGCCATCACTCCAGGTTCTCCCATTCGATGACAATGTGTGTTTGCGGGAGCCGTGCCAGAACTACATGAAGTGCATCTCGGTGCTGCGTTTCAACAGCTCTGCCCCCTTCATCTCCTCACCCTCCATCTTGTTCCGGCCCATCCACCCCATCGCAGGACTACGCTGCCGCTGCCCAGTGGGATTCACGGGTGATTACTGTGAGACAGAGATCAACCTGTGCTACTCCAACCCCTGTCTGAATGGAGGGGTCTGTGCCCGCAGAGAGGGAGGGTACACCTGTATCTGCCGTGAAGACTACACAGGTGAGCAGAGAGCAAGTCTGTGTGTGTGCTGTGTACTTTTGCAGCAGTGGATAAGAGCATGTGTAAAAAATTGGTTTCTGTGTGTGGGAACGATGTTGGTAAATTGTAGTGCAAATATATATTTGTTAATATTCATTACTGGATAAGAGACAAATTTGAGTCATTTTTTTGCATTGTGAGTTAAAATTATTAGAAATCATTCATATCTAACCAACTGTCCTTGGTGCTGATCACTCTAGTTGCCCACCTGCGCCACACACACTGTACTTGCCTTGGATTCGGTGTCTGCAGGGTATTTGTTTAACAGGTTGACATTTCCAGTGAGTCTGCTTTAATAAAGATGTGCTTTAAAGTCTAGTTAGGAAGTGAGTGCTTCCTATTAGCAGGCCTATCAACAGAAAGGTTGGAGGAGGATACCCAGTAGTTACTGTGCACAGCCAAATGTCAGCTGATGATACAAAAAGCCAAGCTGAGCAGTGTGGCTTACACTGTCACAGACCTTTAAAAAAGGTTTTCCACCTACTTAAAAGTGGAAAATACTGCTGCAAGTTACTGTTTGGAGTTTGCATGTTCTTGCTGTGCCTGTGGGGTTTTCACCAGGTACTCCAGGGTTTCTCCCACAGTCCAAACTTGTTAGCAAGTGACTCTAAATAGGTCCTACTGTACAGTATGTGTGAATGTGAGAGTGTGTGGTTGTCTGTCTTTCTGTGTTAGACCCCACCTCTCAGCTTGTAACAGCTGGGATCGGCTCCCCCCTAAGCTGACGCTAAGTTGGAAATGTGGTTAAGAAAATGAATGGATGGATGTAAAAACACAGTTTGCAAGACTGTAAGATTTCGACAGTCTTGCAAGTTTACTAGAAGACACACTGTGCAACATGGACCTAATCAAGCTGGGAATGACATCAAGGTTTATCGCACACTGTTCAATCACCAGCATGGTATTACTGTCTGAATCACAGGCAAAGATGCTCTTCCTCAACATGCTGTGTCCTACCTGGCGCAGTCTTTATAACATCTGAGGGACGCATACAAACAAGGCTTCTGCTGCCCACAACTTAGCCAGATTTTCTTCTTTGTTTTCGTTTTTCCACTGGTTCGTCAGTAGACATACAGTGCTGTGCAAAAGTCTTGAGCCCCCCGTCTTTTCTTTAAATGTTATTATTATAATACACTTTGTTACTAGCAGCCTGTCACAAAAGCACATCTTTTGTCCTCTTTTCTTTAGCTGAGTCTGCAAAACATGTCAACGATAACGCAATTTGGCATTCACAAACAGATATTTCTGCATCAATAAGGTGATTCCCAAAGAGCTATTATCTCGATATGTCTGCATGGTGTGCAGTGTGTCTTTAAAAAAAAAATCTGAAGAAACTGGACAAGCGGAGGACAAAAGAAGAAATGGCAGACCTAAAAACTACAGCAGATAAACAGTATCTGGAAGGCATGTCCTTAACAAAATCCATCAAAGAGCTGACACAGTACCTGAGAGAGGCAACTGGCCCTTCATTTGATCCACTGTTCACTGAAGCCTCATCAGAAATGGTCTCAGTGGAAAGGTGGCTGTAAAGAAGCCATTCTTAAGGAAGGGAAACAGGGAGGAAAGGCTGAGCTATGTCAAATCAGACACGGAAATGAATAGGATGTCAAACACACATTTCTTCTTCATTACTATTTTCCATTTTAAACAGTAGAAGTAAAACCTTAACAAAAAAAAAGAGAAAAAAGGTTGAAGTTTGTGAGACTAAATGCTGCCAGTACTTAGTTCAGTTTTTACACTTTACCGGTCCTGGTCTCAGAGCTTTTGCTTCTATTGTGCCATAATAGCCAATTTTAAATGGTGTCACCTCCGTCTTGTATTTTGGATGCTCACCTCTTTTTCACCTTTCCTGCTCTTTGGCGTCTCATTAATCTGCTGCCCCTCTGCTCTCTCCTCCTGTTCTCTCTCCTGTCCTGGTTATAAAAAGAATGCAATCTGCATCTGACAAACTCTATCCCAATCTCTCATTTTTGATGTGATTATTTAACATTTAACATTTATCAACCTATTTTATACATTTACTCAACCACTTATTTAACCAATATTAATTGCAGAAAATAAAATTATTAATGCGCTACTTCATGCCAGCATCAGTCATGAAAGTCAAAAGTGAAAGTTGGCTACAGGCCAATATTTAATGCAATTGCAGATGTACATCAGGCTTATTGGATTCTGCCCCCTGTCCACCTTTTTTTTCCTCTTCTGTTTGTTGTCAAAATTGCCCAAATTGTGTCCAAACAACAGTCACAGCATTTTCATTTTGGTACAAGCTTCTTGAATTTTGCAGTCGACTCAGTGTTGGACTTTTCCTCCTCACTGTTTTGCAGCCTGAACAGGGCAGAGTTACAGGTTTTAAAGAGTACAGTACATAAAGGGGGAAGTGTTACAGAATATAAAGAAAAAATGAAACTGCCAATATGGGCAAGACTATACCCATTAGAGGTGCTGAATGTCAATTTTGATTAATTGCCCTGCCCTACTCCTGAAGATGAGAGATTGTCTAAGCGAGTTCAGGCTGTGCTGAAGAACAAAGGTGCTCACACCACATATAAACTCTGTTTTTTGCCTGATATTCCATGTATGTTTGCACATTTCAATAAATACTGCACCAATTTCCCGATTTTCTAATAAAATATAAAGAGATGAGGGGTGGCTCAAGATTTTTGCACAGTACTGTAGTTATCACGATATTTAATTTTAATGAGACTCTCATGGCTACGTCAGAGGAAAAGCCAAGGCTCAAAACAGGACAGATCCTGTGAGGACCATGACTGTTTGTTAAGAAAAAATAATAATAACAGCAATCCATCTGTATCATGAGTGATACGACAAATGCTAGAGCCATATGAGAACAGCGTGCCCCAACAGCATTTTCAAACATATTCAGCTGTTCAGTCTCATCTATAGAGCACAGAGAGTCTGTAACATCATTGTAAACACTGTATACAGATACTTCACACAGCGTACCACTGCTATTGTGGAGACTAGGTTAACTTGTACTCTAATAATTGGACTATCAATGTTTTCAATAACAGTTTTAAGAATTTTTCACTTGTGTGGTCAGAATTGATTTCTTTGCCTTTGTCACTTGTATAAATGTTGTGGCCACAGAGAAGCAGAGAGGTGTATTTTGAAAGGAGAAGAATGGAGTGTGTATATTTGTCTGTATGTGTCTGAATGTAGTCTTTAATGCTACGCTGGAAAACTAAACCTGACTCCCTGTGCCTCTTTGTTCATGTCCCATACTGACTTCTGTTTTGATCTGTGCTGTTTTCGCTCTTTTGTCATGTTGAGCTGAACAACATGAAAACACACACTCTGCCTCCTGGGAGAGCTTTTTCCTCCTCGGCACTCCACCTGTTACATAGTCTTTTATACTCACACATACTCACACACTACACACACTACCGCCACTGCCACGCTTACCGTTTTCTAATTTGTTGCCTTTTCATGCAAACTCTAACACACACACACACACACACACACACACACACACACACACACACACACACACACACACACACAGAGTGCCTTATTCTTTCTCACCTTTCCCAATACACCAGACTCATTTCAACACGACTCCGATTTTTCCTGTCCCTTCATACTCGTGCACTGGCTCAGCGACTGAGTGGATGTGGGAGAGGGTAGAAGCTATGAATGTCAGCGCGCGTGTCTGGGGGATATTTCACATTGCCTCTTATTTCGAATCAAAAGAGAGCTGGGGGAGTGAAGCAACACTTTTCTTTCATGAGAGAGACAGAGCGTTTTCTGAACTCCCACTGAGGCAGATCAAAAAAAAAAAGAAAAAAGAAAAGGAAAGAGATGAGCTGCGAGATAGGAAATGAGCAAAGGAGAAATGGAGGTAGAAAGAGACAGAAAGCGAGAGGGCGGGAGACATAAAGTTGAGTTTGAGTATGATGGAAAAGGAGAAAGAGAGATGGAGGGAGGCGAGAAAGTTTAAGAAAGAGAAAAGGTAAAGGAGTAAAGATTTGTTTTTTAGATCATTGGATTTTGGCTGATATTAGAGAGGAATTGGGAACTGAAATGGAAATAGAAATTTTTGACCCAGGTTTACAGCATCTACAGGAGCAGAGAATACATTTGAGTGAGGGAGGAGAGGGTGGACAGAAAGAAATGACACAAACTGTGAAAGATTGCACTGGAAAGATGGAAAAAGAAGACAGTAAAGCTTATAAGATGAAGGAAAAGAGGCAGAAGGACGGCCATGACAGCAATATGAGAGATTTGGGAGACGGATGAGCTCACTGAGAATAACACGGGAGGAGAGCTATAGGGGGGAAAATGGGATGAGAGACATGGATGAGAGAGTGGGATAGAGCAGTGAGAGATGGAGTGAAGGAAATCAGATGGATTCTGGGCAGTCATTGTTGTGCTTTTCCTGTGTAGGCGTCGGGTGTTACTGTGTCTAGTCAACGCCCCCGGGGCTGGTGGGAAGAAGAAGAGAAGGAATCCAACAACTAAACAAGGACGAATTGATTCCCAAACAGGGAACTCTCCAGATATTTCCCGACTAAGTTTGTGCTACTGCTCATTTGAGTTTTCAGTTTTACCATCCTGCCATTATCCATCCCCTCGTACGCTCTTTGCAGCTTTGAATTGGCTTTCCCTGAATGTCTGTGGATTGCTCACACAGGCAGGAGGTAAGCCTGAGGTTTTGACCGCGTCTGAAAACTTTCTTTTTCCACTGAGGGAAAAACTCAAAAGTTGAAAACAACCGCATCCAACAGATCTGAGTCAGGTGTGATCTTTGAGCAACGGCGCTGTGTCTTTGGGGTAGGTGGAGCACAGTATGCCTATCACAAGGAGCACCCCCCCCTGAAAAGTCAGATCTTTAGCGTGAATGATAATCATGATTCACCTCCCTCACCAATAAGGCAAAAACTTTCAAAGGTTCTCATAGTACATGTAACCTCAGGCTAACCTTTCTCTAAACTTCACTTTTAACCCTGGGATAAGTCGTACTTGACACTTTGAAGGCGGGTTACCGCTGCTTTTTACCCAAGCTGTGTAGAAAGGTTCACACTGCCTTTGTGGTGTCAACTTCAGAGCTACACCACTAAAAAAATAGTGTGAAATACTGCATCAGCAGGGGTCATGTACTATTCACCTGAGTACTGAATCCCTGGGGTTAGCCTGGGGTTTACATTAAACTGTGTCATACTAAAGGTTAAACCCAGTGGGTTAGACTCTAGGATTAAAGTATTTTAGATTAAATAGAAAACAAAACAGGATTTTATATTGACCCTCCTAATTAGCCCTTTTCACACAGAACATTCTTTGGGTGTTTCCAATAACAATAATGACTTTCCTGCACCCAAGTTTGCCCGGTAACAGTGCCCATTTATTTTACAGTCTACTTTCTTTTCTTTCTATTACATGTTCAGTTTCTTCTTTGAAAAGTATTAATATAGTCCCATCGTTATAGTCTCCTGTCCGAGTCTTACCAATGCTACTGAGCTGCATGTGCCCCCCTGCCCCCCTCCCCCAACACATACATGGTGACAGCAGAGGAAACGAACTACAAGAGAAACCAGCCATACAACTTACATGCATGAATGAATGAACAAATGAATTCATTCATTCGTTCATTCATTCATTCATTCATTCATTCATTCATTCATTCATTCATATCATATCAGAGATTTTTTTTTGTTTAAATAGCAAACTTTTTGTGTCCTGCCATCTTCGTCTTTAAGTATAGTATTAAAATGGGAACAGATCAACTTTCTCACATTTAACCTCTTTCCTCTTCTTCAAGGTCAATAGAATGATCTGAAGGTAAAACCTTTACAGAGCTATTACATTTTTTTCTCTTTAAAAAAAACTGATCGAAAGCGTTTTCCTCTCATTATTTATTACTAAACATTTAAACAAATTTTACTAACAAAGGAAATGAATCCTACACATGTGCTATATCCATATAAATAAAAATAATAATGAAAAATAAGTATACTCAAAAATACATGAGGTATGTGAAAATGGATTTCAACAGGGCAAATAAGAAAAGTCTCCACTTTACACTTTGTTTTTACTCCACT
>VUQJ01033632.1:14928-27119 GCA_015108635.1 Andinoacara biseriatus | reverse complement strand
TGGGTTAATAAATTTGGCCAGATTTCTAGAAATGAGAGCTGCTCCATCCAAAGTAGGATGGATGCCGTCTCTCCTAACAAGACCAGGTTTTCCCCAGAAACTTGCCCAATTATCTATGAAGCCCACGTCGTTTTCTGGACACCACTCAGACAGCCAGCGATTCAGGGAGAACATGCGGCTAAACATGTCACTCCTGGTCTGATTGGGGAGGGGCCCAGAGAAAACTACAGAGTCCGACATTGTTTTTGCAAAGTTACACACCGATTCAATATTAATTTTAGTGACCTCCGATTGGCGTAACCGGGTGTCATTACTGCCGACGTGAATAACAATCTTACCAAATCTACGATTAGCCTTAGCCAGCAGTTTCAAATTTCCATTAATGTCGCCTGCTCTGGCCCCTGGAAGACATTTGACTATGGTCGCTGGTGTTGCTAGCTTCACGTTTCTCAGAATAGAGTCACCAATAACCAGAGTTTGCTCCTCAGCGGGTGTGTCGCTGAGTGGAGAAAAACGATTAGAGACGTGAACGGGTTGGTGGTGTACCGAGGGCTTCTGTTTAGGACTACGCTTCCTCCTCACAGTCACCCACTCAGCCTTCTTTCCCTGCTGCACGGGATCTACTGGGGGGGAGCTAGCGGCAGGAACAGGAAGTGATACAATACCGCACTGAGAGCCAACACCACGTGACAAGTGACGAGTTGCTGACATTATTATCCGCTTGATAGATCAGGACTCTCCTTGTTCAGGAAACGCTGTGCTTCTCAACTGTAATCTTCAGGAGATGCCGGGTGCTGGCACTCTGCACTGCCAGGTAGCAGTTTAAGTTTATCTGCAGGCCAAGCTCTCAGTTTGTGTTAAACTGTTTAGGTGTTTAAATTGAAAATCAGTACAAAGAACTGTCTGGGGATTAACTCCACTATCACAGCTTTTCTTTTCTAGTGATTCAGTGAACAGGGGTCTAGATTTGAATATAGTCTCAGTTTTTAGTCCAGTTCTGAGGTTGATTATTTATTTTTTTTATGATAATAGAGTCGTCTCAATTTCTGAGCTGTTTTGGTTTGAGCTCAACTCAGTTTCTGGGGCCTGATAACAGGACTGTTTTGACTCTGATTCAGTTTTCTGTGTGGTGCATGTGCTGAGCAAAACTCGTGAAAGAGTTTCCTCTGAAAGTGAAATGTGACTTCACACTGAAGGGCATTTTGAACACTAAAAAAATTCTAATATTTTTTGTCTAAGTCTAAACATAAAACCATATTTTTGCATGTTCTGTATCATTGAATGATTTCATGTAAATACTTGTGGTATGATGACACACTGAGTTTGCACTACTGTAAACTGTCAGTATTATACAATGACATCACCAACCTGCAGCTCGCTAGATGTGCGGATATAAAATGTATTCCCTTAGCAGAAAATGTATATTGCTTAAAGATAATTTAAGTAGGAAAAGAAGCAGTATGTGCTGCATTTTACAGGCAATTTTAATTACTTGGTAATAAAAAGCATTCTTTTTATTGGCTAGCAGGCAGTGACTTCTCTGGTTCCAGAAACAAATTTGATTGTAAATCATCACGATCGTAAATCTACTGTTGTGTTCCTTTGCTCTATGACCTCGGAAAAGACTTTTCAGATGACTTCGTAGCCTCAACTGCTAGTTTTAAATCTTGCCTTGAAGCAACAGTAGTTGTGAAGTGGCATTATATAAATAAAACTGAACTGAATTTAATTAACAAACATCAACAAACAGGTGACATCACAGTGCCTTTGACTGTCTTTGATATTCAGTATTTGGCTGGAAGTTACTATGTACTTGCATATGTTTAAGTCTAAGTTCAGGGGCTATTACCTTTGTGAACATTGCCTACCACGCCTTGTCTGCTCGGAAGAATCAGCTTTGGGTTTGGATCACATGTTGAGGTGTGTAGTATGCATCTGATTTGAAAACTAGCTGTACCAAAAATCCCACCTACTTTAGGCTCACTGTGAGCTTTTAACAGATTGGTAAAGAGTGGAAATTATTTGCAACACTACTGAGTAGTATAGGTCAAATTTACCATCCAGTGTCCCTCTGTACAAGTACTGAAATTGAGTTTTTACTTGGTAAACATGTCATACTGATTTTGTCTAGACTGACAGTGGAAAGTCCCACAGGTACACCACTTTTATTTCATTAGCTGTTTATGTAAATACACTTGTCTCCTGTGGGGAAAATTTACTGGTCCCAAAGTACTCTCAGAGATCTCTTCTGTAGCTGCTTATGATGAAACACAGCAGCACAGGAGGCCATCAAAACTGAAACTTCTGTCTTTTTTTTCAACTAAACAAGACAACAGAGTGAGTCTGATCATGTGTGATTCATTTCAAAGGGAGAATGTTTTGTGTGCCTATGGTCTTCAGTCAGGGAATGCAGAAAAATAATCTTCCACGTTTTTACAGAATTGCTTGCACTGTGACAATTCATCACTTATATTAAATGAAACCTATGTTTCAAGTTTAAAGGTAACATTTTAGAGTTATTATAACTATTATTAACATTTGATAAGTTAATAGTTCATCCACCCATTCTATTACACTTTTCCAGTTCAGGGTTGTGCAGGGTGGGCGAACATGCAAACTCCACACAGAAAGACCCGAGCCAAGGTGGATTTGAATCCAGACCTTCTAGCTGTGAGGCAGCAGTGCAAAGTTAATAGTTAATTAGTAAAATGTATTCATTGTTAATGAAGTAAGTAAACAACAATTTTAGGAATTATATACAGTGTTAAGTTGCAGTAGGTTTCTTTATTGATCAGTGAGTCATTTCTGATTCCCAAGACATCAAATACTGTTGTTCAGGCAAACTCACTGGGCATTTCCTTTAGTGTCTTAATAAAAGCAGCCATCTTTTTACAGTCCACACTTTTTCCTTACATCTAAATCAAGTTATTTTGGCACCTAACCTTATTTAAACCATATACAACCAGAAAACAGATGTTCTGCAAAGCTTATTTGCCAAAACCAAGACAGACAGGAACACAGGGATCAGCTGATGCCCTTCTACATGAATATTTTTACTAGCTCATACAGAACAGCTCATTTGAGCTACTTTGGCCTTGTTGCACATGCTAGCCACTTTTCCTAAATTTCTCCTCTGTGGGACAACAAAGGCTGTTCATTCTTCTTCTGCACATGCAAGCCACTTTACAACCCTTCTCTACCCCGACTTTTCTTTTTATGGTCTATCTAACTTAAATTACGTCATGCCCGTTGCCAACTGAAGCCTGCTTCAGTGTTGGGATGTAGTGTTGCTCTTCCCAACTCTGGCGTTTTATATGTATATGGTTCCAGAATAGAGTTATGCCACTAAATATAAATCAATGCAGATGGAAATATCAATCTTCTTTTGCCTTTAGTGGTTCTAAATGAACTTAAGTTTAATCAGGTAACCCTGAAATATCCCTTAGTTATGTTGCAATAGGAACATAACTACTGAGTGTTTCTTCTTATTCACCTCTTTTTACTCTGTTTATACTCAATTCTGCATTTAATTATTTGTTATTATTAACCTCTGTCTGTCTTCCACAGCATGTCTTTTTTTTCTCTCTCTCTTCTCAGTTAAAAGGGAGTTTTTCATCCCACTGTCGCCAAATGCCTACTCATAAGGGGTCATTTTGATTGTTGGGTTTTCTCTGTAATTATTGTAGGGTCTTTACCTACAATATAACCCCTAACCCTTGAGGCAACTGTTTGTTGTTATTTGGCACTATAGAAATAAAATTGAATTGAATTGAATTAACTCTTCTGATATAACTTAACAGTGGTTATTATTAGCTGTTTTTATTTAAGCCATTTAAAAATATTAATAATTATAATAAGCTTAATTTTGTATTGGCTACTTCATGGAATGCAGTTAAAAAGTCAAGTTGGGTCTAAAATTAGTTTTTTATGTGGTCACAATTTTTTTTAAATCTATTTCTGTTTTGTCTTTAGTCGTCCTCAACTAAAACCTTGAAGGCGCTCATCTGTTTCAGCAGTTAGTCTCTAAAATGTCTCGTACTACTTTCTAACCAAGACTGTGAAATGTGATGAATTGCTGGCTTTCACAAGGGTGGACATTCAGTTTAGTATTGTAAAAATGTAATTCATTTGTTCACTGGTCAGCCAGCAGAAATAATTTTAACTGTGTTTATGATGTGCAAAGCTTCATAAATTAATCAATACTGATGCTGCTACTTCTGCTATAATCAGTAATGATAATAAGATTAACATAAAAAAAATGAAGAAAGCCATGTAGTCATACTTGTGGCTGTTAATCGCACATCTTTTATAACATGTTAATCTTCACCTATCAGAATGCCGCAGGGCCTGTTACAGAGTGGCAGAACATGTGCACACATCTCAGTCAAATGAGTTGCTTTCAGTCTACCTGCCAAAATGTCCTTTTGTTCCGTTCCTTCCAGTTGTGTTTGTTACATCAATCACTGAATGACTCATGCTCTCTAAGCAGTCAACTTCTCATTTTACAAGCAGTCAACTTCTCATTTAAAGTCAAAACACTTCAAGTTAGAACAATTCAGTTCTGAAGTGGTATTAAAATAAACTGGAGATTTTAATCTGAATTTGGCCAGAATTAATAAAACACTGTGTTTGCCTCATAGATTTTACCTTTACAGGCTGCCCAGTGTTTCTCTGTGATTTATTTATGGGTGTCCAGCACACTAAGGACAACACAGGGAATTGTTGCTCTCAGTGATTGTTATCTGATTCTTTTTTTTTTCCTTTTTTTGTTTCCTAGGGTGACACATGGGAGACCAGGAACAAGGCAGGAATCAGTTTATCTGACATGAAATACAGTGTAGAAATTCGGGGTAGATGATGTGCAACCCTGTGTCCAAAAACACATAGCATTGCATAAAGTGACAGCGCAAGAGCCCCAAAAATAGATTTTCTTTTCTAAGAATTAATTTTTTTTCTCTCTTTTTCCACCCAGAACCACCAGGCCTCCTCCAAGGAGGGGGGCCACAGCCCCCCACCCAAGGCCCCCCGATGTCCCCGATGCCCCCGACCCGACATCCCCCACACCAGTAAACATGCCTCATAGTGCGAAATCACCGAGCTTCTGGACAGTCTGAGGGGCAACCTGGTGGTATCCGATGGCCCGAAAACATAACATCCCAGTACTGTTCTACTGGAACACAGGCGTGCATGGTATCAATTCCGTCATCCTCCAGGAACTGGCTGCATACTCTTGCCACAGGAAACCAAGTATTGTTGTGCACCAGGAGGAACCTAGTACCCACTGCATCAATGTAGGGTCTGGCAATGGGTCTAAGGCAGGGTTATAGTAGTTTTGTTTTTTTGTTAGTTTTAGTATTCTTTTTAGATTTTCATATTTTATTGGTCAGGTGCAAGATTCAAAGTGCAAGACTAACTATTGCATAATATCACAGCAATGCAGTATGTGCTGTGCAATATTAAGGACACACATGATCATGAGCCATCAACCGGGAGCAACAAAAAGAAAATCCAATAAACTTAAACTCCCAATAAACTCTTTTCTCAAAATATGTATCCAAAAACTTGAAAAATATGAATAAAAATTTTTACCTCAAGAATAAATTGGACTGTCCAGCGCTAGATGCAGGTCCGACTTCAGTGCAGTAGATTAACATGACCTCATATGTGGTGTTTAACATCAGAACACAGCGAAACATTATAAACAAGAGCATACTGAACTCTGAGCATTTGAAGGAATCAAAGCTCAAATACAGCTTTTTTTAGATTGTGTTTGTATTTGTGTGTGTCACACAGTGCTGTGGACATCCCAGTCTCAGTAACACATTTATCAGTGCATCCTCCTGCTGTGTGTTCAGGGTACACCATGTACAGGTGTACCCTGGATGCTGGTTCTTTGTGTGGCCTAGCTACGCAACCAACCAGCATTTATCCTTGTGTGAGCAGCATTATGTGTGCTATTTACCTTGTGGTTGTGTGCTGGTGTTTTATCTGTGGTGCCGACATGTTATTTTTGCGAACCAGCGCGGTGAGCAGACACACAATGAGATGCTGGATGGCGTACTCATAGTGGCGGAGCTCCTAGTTAAAGTGCTCATGCTGTTCCTCATTGTACAAAGAAGCAGATACCAGTCCTGTTGATGGGTTAAGGAGCTTCTATGGCCATTCTTCTTCTAACTGCCAGTCTCCAGGAATCTCCTCCATGCTATTAAGACTGTGCTGGGTGATACAGCGAACCTTCTGGGAATAGCACACCCTGGAAGAGTTAGAACACCATTGCAATTTTATAGGGCCCAGGTGTCACCTCATGCTATCAGTAGTGACACTGACTCTACCCAAAGCAAAACTACTGAAAAAACAGAAATGATGGGGAGGAAAAACATGTCCGTGGCCTCCACTGAATGTAAAAATATTCCTGTTTGGGGGCTGTCTCATTGTTGTCCCTCTAGCACACCTGTTGGTAATTTCATTAACACCAAAGCAACTGAAACTGATAAAAACTCCCCTCAGCTACTTTACTGACCAGATCAATATCCCAGAATTTTAATTGAGTTGATGCTGTACTCTGATTAAAAGGTGTTCCTTTAATTTTTTGAGCCATGTATGCTTAAAGCCTGTAATGTAAAATGACACACAGTGCAGAATCCCATGCACTATATTACTGAGTCATAATTATGTATTCATTAATGTGTATACCACTTTCCTGTTGCAGCTGGATGTGATTTTATTTAATTATATACTACTTGATAGTGTTCTTTGTCAAAAGCATCATACAGCATCATACAGTTCGATTCATTAGTATCTGGCCAACTAAAGGTGGCTGCAGTAAAGGCCTGGCAGTGCAGCTCAAAGCAGATATGCAGTATTTTTTTGATGTCCTTGGGTTACAGATTTCATGCAGTCCTTAATTGCGAAGGATTTTCTTCCAAGTATTTAAAATTATCCTCAGATTTAAAATGATGTCAGTTCATCCAATTACTTTTGAGCCTCTGAAAATGGGGGACTATGTATAAAATGGCTGTAATTCTGAAAGATTTAAATAATATAAAAGAAAACCCAATGGAAGAGTCACCAAGGGAACTGTTTACCCTGCCAGGGATAGGGTTACCGGGGCCCAACCCTATAGCCAGGCCTGGGAAGGGAGATCGAGGGAGAGCGTCTGATGGCTGGGTGCAGTGTGTGTCCTGCGGTGGGCCAAAGGCAGGGCCCTGGCAGACTGATCCCCAGATATCGAGACTGGAATGACATGGAATGTCACCTCTCCGGTGGGGACAGAGTCTGAGCTAGTGCGTGAGTTTGAGAGCTACCAGCTAAATATAGTAGGGCTCACCTCAACGCATGGCCTCGGCTCTGGAACCGGAGAGGGGCAGAACTTCCGGTCTGAATTTGCCCTCTGTGTAAGGGGGGCTTACTTGATGCCTGTACATTGAAGTTTTCACCAGTAGATGAAAGAGTTGCTTCCCTGCGCCTTCAGGTGGGGGAATGGGTCCTGATTGTTGTTTGCGCATATGCGCCAAATGACAGTTCAGAGTACCCACCGTACTTAGAGTCATTGGGCAGGGTGCTCAAGGGTGCTCCATCTAATGACTTCATCATCCTACTGGGAGACTTCAGCGCTCACATGGACAATGACAGTGAGACCTGGAGGGACGTGATTGGGATGAACGGCCTGATCTGAACCCAAATGATGCTTTGTTATTGGAATTCTGTGCAATTCGGTGAGGCCATCGAAAAAGACTTTTGGACGGCCTTGAAGGGATTCTGGTAAACTGTGAGGCGATTCAGCAGGAGAAAGGGGTGGTCTACTCACTCATTCTATTGTGTGGGTAGGGCACTCCTGACTTCAACTGAGGTTATAGTCAGGCAGTGGAATAATTAAGGACCTCCCTGATCCCACTGATAAACCTTCTGTAGTGATAGCAGAGTCTGGGGTTGAGCGGGATGATTTGCTCATTACTGGGGGTGAGGTCACTGAGAAGGTTAAACATCTCCTTGGTGGCAGGGCCCCTGAATGTTGTAGGGCTGTCTTGGTTGACACACCTCTACAACATTGTGTGGAGATCTGGGGCAGTGCCACTGGGTGGTGGTCTCCATCTTTTTACCTGCTGGAAAGGAGGATCCGTCTGTTAGTCGAACCTCATATTCAAGAGTAACAATGGGGTTTTCGTCCTGGTCACAGTCTACATGTGTTTTGTGGACTTGGGAAGGCATTCAACCGCACCCCTTGGGGTATCCTGTGGGGGATGCTGCGCAAGTATGGGATCTCTGGCTCATTGTTGCAGGCCATTAAGTCCCTGTACAGCTGCAAAGAGAGCTTAGTCTGCATTGCTGGTAATAAGTCAGACTTGATTTGTGTGGGTGTTGGATCAGGACTGCCCTTTGTCTATTCATAATTTTTATGGACAGAACTTTTAGGCATAGCCAAGTAGCTAACAGCTTCCACCTTGGTGGCCTCAGAATCTCATCTCTTGCGGACTATGTGGAGAATTAGCACATCGAAGTCTGAGGCCATGGTCCGCAGTCGGAAAAGGGTTGAGTGCCCACCCTAACTCAGGGACAAGTTGCTCCACCAGGTGGAAGAGTTTAAGTATCTCAGTGTCCTGTTCATGAGTGATGGGAGAAAGGAGTGGGAGATTGACAAACAGATTGGGGCCTCGTCTGCAGTGATGTGGACACTGCACCGGTCTGTCGTGGTAAAGAAGGAGCTGAGCGTGAAAGCGAATCTGTCGATTTACCGGTCAATCTACATCGCTACCCTTGCCTATGGTCACTTTGGGTAGTGACCGTAAAATTAGAAAATAGCATAATGTAGAAGTATTAAAGTACATTAAAATTGTACTTCACTGGCCTTCACTAAAGCAAATGCATTAAATTACAAACCAACTCCTGCTGTCATCCAGTGAGGATTGATTCTGTAATATTAACAGTTCTCTGGTCCAGTGGGAATGGTGAAACGACACCAAGGGCCAATCATATTTCATGGGGAGCTGGCGTCGACAGATCAGCCCCACCCCCAACATTGTCCCATCATCAGCTGTTAAAAAGAAACATAATTCTGTGGAAAACACTTACTGTAAATATACATACTTATATTGCATAAGGGAGAAAACATATGATGATTCTAATATTATCTTACATGTTCTGTTCTACTGAAATGCTTTTCAACATGACACAAAGGGTCATTAATATTTTTTTAGTGTTTGAAATGATTGGTAAAAACTTATTTCTAACTCACTTATTTAAAATGTCATATGTTTGTTTGCAGCTCAATGATACTTTTCTTATACTGGGCTTTGATGTTGCACCTCAGTTTCTTTGAAAAAGATGTTTTAAGGCAACCTTCCTTTCAAGCCAGCTTTCTTCTGATTCGCTGCCAATCAAAAAACACAGAAGATTTGAACAGCGAGTGGGTGGGACTTTGTGTCTGAGATGACCATAATACAATCTCATTTAATGGTAAATGGACTAGTTCTTATATAGCACTTTTCTACTCTGAGCACTCATCCAACACATTTACCCAATCATACAAGAATTTCCATTTGAATCTAAGCTAAGTGCTTTTTTATTGTATAGCATTCACACACACACATTCATGCTCCAACGCTTGCATCGGAGAGCAACTTGGTGTTCAGTATCTTGCCCAAGGATACTTCGACATGTGGCCCGGAGCAGCCGGGAATCAAATCGCTGACCTTCCGATCAGTAGGTGACCTGCTCTACCTCCTGAGCTACAGCCACCTCTTAGCTCACAGAGATTACTTGTACATACACTGAAGTCATTTGAAACTATTTTATGTTTAACATGAAGCTTCAGTACTGGAAGAGTACATCAATATAACAGTAAATAAGCTAAAATAGGTCATCCGTCAGCTGAATTGATGTACCATAAGTTCTGATAATTAGTTTAACTCCAGAAAAACAAGTAAAACTTACTGTGTACTCACCTTGTCGTACACTGTTGTTTTGCAGTGGACAAATAACCCTCACAGAACATTTATTTCTCTAAACATATCATCTTTCATTTTCCTGGCTTCACATAAACCAAAAGCTTAAACATATCAAAAAGACATTAGCCTATACTAGCAGGCACTGTGCAATTCTCTCTACATTCCTCGTCATATTCTATCTCGTCTTTTCTGAAAAGAATTGGTCTTCAATTAAAGCCAACTGTCCACCTTTG
Organism: Andinoacara biseriatus; assembly: GCA_015108635.1. Classification (NCBI taxonomy): domain Eukaryota; kingdom Metazoa; phylum Chordata; class Actinopteri; order Cichliformes; family Cichlidae; genus Andinoacara; species Andinoacara biseriatus. The sequence continues at coordinate 16,942 of VUQJ01033632.1, read as the reverse complement.
ATATATGACTATTGGAATCGCTTTGGCACCAGGAAGTACTTCAGCACTTCAAGTCATTTGTTACTGTGTGGAAGCACATTGTATCTGCCCTCATTCCTTTTAACACCCACAGGGGCACAGATTCAAATTTCAGATTAAAACAAATCTACTAAGGGAAGGCTAACTTTTGAAAAGCAGCAATTTCTCTGAGTAATGTTTGACCTTGAGCTTTAAAAGATTAAGGAAGGGTAAGATATTGCAGGTGATGGGTGGAGGTAGAGAGAAATATGGAGAAATGGGTGAATATGGGTGCTACGTGGGAAAACTGGTGATTTTGCATTTTTGAAATATTCTCCTTTGACCTTTGTTGACCTTTTAACTTTCTCTATTTTTGACTGAGTTTAAAGGATTACATGGTGATATAGGGTTTAAGGCTTCCAAAACTCAAACCGCATCATCATCATCATTAAAACGTTCATAAACCCGGGCTGTTTTATTTGAAAATCAGACATTCCTGCAAGGTTTTCCACCCTTCAGTTATGAAGGTTGCAGAAGGCATCGCAAGCAAAGCAGAGACTGTACTACTAATGGGAAACAAACTGTGCTGAAGTAGAATTATTTCTGGAGTAACAACTGGCCTTGAAGTGTGAAAAAAACAAATTTGACTTTGGGGAAGAAAAACAGCAGAGACGGAGACTTTAAAAAAATGCGCATGTGTGAGTGTCTGCAGGGAGGGTGGGGGTGGGAATGATGTGAGATGTGATGTAGACAGAAAAGGACAAGAAGGATAAAGCTCCACTGAGGATATGGGAAGAGGTTCCGTCTTCACTTGTACTTTAGCACCAAATCAAACCTGTGATGTGTGTAAAGTGATGGTGAGTTAGGAGGACAAAGACAGAAGTGGACTAAGAACAGAAGGGAGGTAGGAAGACGCCTCTAAAAAAACAGTATTTCAAGCAAATTTTACAGAGATTTTCATTTTAACATTGAGACTCAGTTAACTTAGTGCAAACTATTGTGTGTGGTAAACCTCAAATTGCTTAGTTTAGTTGTTCACTATGAAAAAAAAAGTTGAAAAGACTCAAAATATCAAGGCAACATGATTCAACAGATGTTTGAGTTTTCCTGGTTTGTGACTGTTGTTTACTTTATGGTACAAGATTTCTGGCAACTTGAATTTTCTTGTTCACTTAATTGAAGTACTCCTGTGAATGGCATGTCTTTCTACCTTGAAAAAATACAGAAATTCTTGTCCAAGGCCAGATAAATGGCAGGGTGGCATCAGGAGGAATATCTCTGGCATAAAAATCTGTTCAGTTTCAAAACTTTTATTAGTACCATCACAGGAATATTTTAACTTCTAATCCTGGACCTTTAGCTAGCAGATACACTGAATGACAAACTGCAGACACATTGTGTGTTTGTTGAGCATCCAGAAAAGTTGCATTTAAAATTACCTGCTACAACACATTACTGCCTTTATGCTCGCTCGTCTTCTGTAATGCTAGCTAGATGCTGACAACTTATGGACCAGAAATGCCGTTTCGGATCATTAAGGTCCACTTTAACCCCTGAGTATAGCTCTATAAGTGATGTATAAATTATGTGGGTTTGCCTCTTTCATGTGTTTGTATGCAATAATCCCCGGGGATGAATAGACCAGTACAATTGTCCTTTATGTGTTATTGATCCTCCATTTAGGCTCAGTTCAGTTTGATGTTTGAAGGCACAGTCATGAGAAATAAAAGCTTCCATCAAACACTTTAAACCTAAAGTAAAGAGTCTGTTTTGAAATTTTAAGGAGTAGAAAGTACAGATATCTGTATAAAAATGTAGGGAATAAATGTAAAAAGTTGTCAGAAAAATAAATACTCAAGTAAAGTACCTGGAATCTGAAAATTCTACTTAATTACAGTAACAAAGTATTTATACTTTGGTCCTTCCCACCTATGTTAATATCCCACCTAGGGTCATCCAGTCCTGCTGATGCTCCTTTTGTGTACCAAAAAAAAAAAAAAATTTTTAAACAAAGAAA
>VUQJ01033631.1:2987-16201 GCA_015108635.1 Andinoacara biseriatus | reverse complement strand
CCATGTTTTGTGGCGTTCCAAAGACATGCTTGCAACAGGGAAGTAGCGGAGTCTCTTTATAGTCCCTTTAAATAACAGATATGTAAAAAGTTGAGATGCCAAACAAACAGGGTAAAATGGACATAAAATAAAAACAGAATTAAAGTAAGTATTAAAGTAAGACAAAAGAAGCAAAATGGGACATAAAAAGGGAGGTGAGAACAAAAACAAACATAACACTGTAAAGACAGCAAAGGTGAGCAGGGAGTGGCACACAGAGCACTGGAGGTATCCTTTCACTTTCACTCACCATGTCTCACCTCTCCTCACCCTCTGCCAGGACATACCAGGTGACAAGCAAAGCAAGTGAGACGGAGCATTGCTGATTGACAGAACAATTACTGCTAACACTCACCCCAAAGGAGAGACAGACATCTCCAAATAGAATTTCACTATGCTATTGCATCACGCGCTTACAAGAAGGATTGTGGTTGAAAAGCAAAACGGCGCTGACTGACTCATCGACTGACTAACTCTCTGTCTGTCTGTCTGTCTGTCTCTCGGAGCTCAGCACAACAGCTTGAAAAGCATGCCTCTGTTTTATTTGTTGACTCCTATTAAAAAAAAAGGAAGGAAAAGCATTTACCCTTGCTCAAGGTTGACTGCTTCTAACTTTAGAAGCAATATTTGGCAACCTATTTCCTCCAACTCCAACTGTTCATCTGTTGGCTCAGTTAGAGGTGCAGCTATTTTTATCCACATACCTATTGACTGACGAAAAAGTGGAAAGCTAATTAAAAGAAACACTGCGGATCTTAATATTTCCAATATTTTTTTTATTGAGATTCTGTGTGTTTTAGGTTGGGAAATTAAAATTCCAATAGTGTCAGAAATAAATGTAAAATTAGAATTGTAAAGTTAAAAGCATGAAAAAGCATGAAAAAGACAAAAAAAGAAACTTCATTGACAATGTTGGCTGATTAGAAATTCACTCACTTGTTTTTTCTGAGCTCACAGACTGGTTTGTTGTGACATGGCTCCAAATCAGAGTTATTAATCGCATAAAGTGAATCGATCACCAATCACCCAAACACTCTCCACTCCAAGCTTCATAAATGTGAGAATTTTCATTGCTAACTAACTATGTTTGGACTACCTGTAAATAAGAAAGACATCTGAAACATTTTTTTTTTAAATCTGCATGTAAGAAGAAATGAATATAACTGTGAGCTGCGACCCTCACATGCACCAATAAAAAATAACTTCCACTTTCTCTACTATCATCCTTTGCTCTCTTGTCTTCGCCCGTTCCCACACGAGACTCTGCATTAGGCATCTGCTGGTTGATGCAGTCAGTCTCATGCAACCGTCTTGGCCATTACCCCACCCCACGGCATTCTGGCCTCCAACAGCTGCATTACACCACGCTCTTTGACTTTCTAATTAGCTTATCCCAGAAAATAAGGATGCTGAGCAATTCTTTGCTCTAGCAGTCTAACAACTAGCAGACCGCAGGGAGTGCGGTTGGCACCTAGTGTCACCAAGGGGGCTGTTGTGTTCGACAGACTAGTGCAAGAAAATATGGTTTACTCTCTTTTCTCTGACTTATAAACACTCACAATACTTTTTCACACTGAACTTTAAGTCAGTTTGCAAATCCAAGAGCCAAGTGAGAAGTCCCAGAATTAAATATGATACAAATGTTATTACTTCGCTTTTATTTAAAAAGATTTTTCTACTAGAATAAAATTAGTGATCAAATCATGCTTGGCAGATTTTTAGGAGCAAGTCCCCTGTAATCTGTCAAACATTAATGCAACTGTGGTCATTTTTAGTTAGTTTATCCATCATCATATACAGTATGCAACCTATAGCTTTGCTCAATGTGACAAAACATGGTGAAACCAGGCCCCTGTCAGCTCACGGCTGGAAGAGTCAGGGAGAAAGGGAAAGAAAGAAAAAAAGGGATAGAGTAAGGGATAGAGGACAGATCCTTCGACCTGTAGCAACAAACGTCCTGCTGGACTGTAATCTGCCAGTTGTCTCTCTCTGAAATGCCCAGCTTAGCCGAGGCCAGCTGAGCCCTGCAGCCTCTAGCACCAAACGATGCTGGGGCCCCAGGACATAAGGCACCTGCACAGGGAGATAAAGGCTTCAACTCCTGAGCTAATACTGACGATTCTTTTGATAAATACAGACATTGGGTGGTGGGCGGTGGGAGTTGGAGGGCAAGCTTTTCCCGCTCACTCCCTCTCCCCCCCTGTCTACCTGTCTCAGTAATCTTTTTCTTGTACTTTCTGTTTTTCTTCCTCCATCCTTTCTGTCTGTTTCTGCAAGTCTCCCTCTCTCTCTTTCCATCTCTCTCTCTTCATACCTTCTTCATCCTGTCTTGTGTGAGTTTGGATCAGACAGGCGAAGCTCTCCATGCTCTGCCTTTTTATTTATTCCATATCTGTAGCTGTCAAAAAGAAGATTGCTACTTTAGGAGCTGTCTGTGCTTTGTTGTGCTCATGGAAAGTCAAATAGAGGAGGTTGCGTTAAAAGCATCTTGACCACTTTGTGGGGACACAAGCAATGTCAGCTGTGGTCTTGGACGACCCAGACAGTGGAAAATGTCTCTACAAGTGCACAAGGCATAATGCCTCCTAGATGGCACAGTGCTGAGAGGAGTGGTTAAAAGTATTAGCCTGAGGAGGTAAATGGAGTCAGGCCTCAGTAACGTTACCTCCTGCTGCGTCTGTCACTTAAACACTTCTTTATGAGTGCTTTTTGGAACATAAACATGGGTAGAGCTGCATGATTAGTATATTTAAAAATGCTTTGGGAACTAAATAACCCAACAAGGGCCCTGTATAAATTAGCTCCTCAGCCATTCAAGATTATGTCAAATGAGAAGTCAAGGCTATTCAGAAATGGGTTTTCATAACCTGGGACATCATTACTTGAAATTATCAGCTAAATATTGTGGCTTTAAACTCAAAAGAAACGGGGACTGACTACATGTTAGCCTATCTGGCAATATAAATAAATTCACCTGAGGAAAAAAAAACACCAATTTTAAAGCAAGTGGTTGCTAGCTTCATTGTAAATAGTGGCAGGATGAGACAACAGTAGAGGTTCCTGCACTGTGATGAAGCCATACCTCTACCAACACAACAAAAAAGTTGCAACTACACCACATGGAATTAAAACAGAGGGAGCCAGGAGGCCGAGCTAAGCTGCATCATGTTGCATTGTACTGTACTGCAGACAGCAGTTCATCTGTTCACCTCTCTGGTGTTGTGCCCATTGTCTCTTCCCATTAGCCTGCCACCTGCATGCTACGGCATAGTTGGTGCGGGGCTAGGCTAGCAGACGAGCACAGCTCAGGGTGGCAGATGCCTGGCGTTTGTACGGATGCCCTCCATCAACTGATGACAGATGTCAGGGCTTCTCTTGGATGGCAACACTTCATCACGCTATCCTGTTCTTCGCCCCACTGGATACACCAGTCTGCTTGGCAGACGCTACGCCCAACCCCACCGCACCATCCCCATTCCCTCCAGCCACACCTATCTAAACACACACACACACACACACACACACACACACACACACACATTTCTGCATCCATCAGTCAAGCGTTATTACATCAGACAGCCATCATACTGGCAACCAATGGATCACATGCTAATGCACCCAGACGCATCCACTCTGGAAATCTAAAGTATCAGTCTTTAGGGTGTGTGTGCATGAGTATGTCTGTGTGTGTGCTTAGGAATGTGTGGGTCAGCTGCTGGGTGGAGAAGAAAAGTACTTAAATACGCTGTTCTAGTAAGATATTACTGAACAGTAATTGGAGGACAATAAGAAAACAAAACTCTTCTAGAAATGTTGCTAATGTTGCTGCACACTTACCATTTTGGCCTGCTGGTAGACTTCACTACAGGAGACATGCCATCTCTGTACAGGCTCTTTGTCTTGGAGAAGTTGACCACATTGAAAATTACCCTCTGAAAGACAAACATTAAAGGTATTCAACATTAAATTATGCACAGAGGAAATTCTGAAAGCTAGGATAATCATGAAGACACGGGGGTCCCAGGCAATTTTATATTTTGCATAATTTACATTTTTTTAATTTTTAAAAACTCTGTTTCAAGTTTTGTTTTCATTTGAATTTAGATCAAGCTAGTTTCCTAAAGTCAATATTTTTAATATTTTTTTTCAATGTTTCAATTTTGGTTTTTGTGTACAATACAGTACAATACAATAATGCAATAAATAAATCAAACACAAGATGCAATGTCAAACACACATCCCTGACTCAATGAACACTTTACTTTTCTGGCTTGACTAAGAAAAATCTCATGACTGCACTGAATTTTTTTTTTACATTTGGCAATTGATTACAGGTAGTTGCAGTGGTCAACTCGCCCAGTGGTTAAGCATCCAGCACCTTCAACATCTTCTGGGCGACCACTTTCAATGAGCAAGTGACTGCACAGGTTGCTGATGCACTTGTACAGCTCATCTGCAATGTGTCCCTTTGTAGTAGGGGACTCAACACAACTGATGGCGAACTGGTTGTATTCTGGTTATATTTCTATACAAAAGCAAGGTAGATGAGCACCTTTGCAGTTAAACTACTGTCCTGCAGCAACGATGTCACCATTTGTAGAGGAACCTTAAACAGAAGCCCGGGCACACCATTAACCCGTTCACGTTTTGAATTGGTTTTCCCCACCGGGGAACAAACTCTGGTTACTGGTCACTCTGTTTTGAGAAACGTAAAGTGAGACTCGAGGGGCCAGAGCAGCCGACATATAAGCAAATCTGAAAGTGCTGGCTAAGGGCAAACATAATTTTTGTAAAATATTCATTCATGTTGGCAGTAATGACACCTGGTTACATCAATTGAAGGCTACAAAAGTTAATATTGAATCGATGTGCATTTTGCCAAAACAATGTCAGTTTTCTGGTCCCCTCCCCAATCAGACCAGGACTTACATGCTTAGCCGTATGTTCCCCTTATTGTAGGCTTTCTAAATAATTGGGAAAATTTCTGTGGGGAAAGTTTCTGACTTCTCTACTCCTGTCGTCCTTCAAAATCCCATACACATAGAGACAGTGTCTGCTCCCATACCACCAAAAAACAAACCAAAAATCAGGAAAAAACAATTTGAGCATAAAAATTCACAAAGAATGAACAACACAGCATCCTCAACAGCAGCAACAAGTAAAACAGTCCCTGTTAGTAAATTATTTCATAGTTAATCAACCAACTGATTTATTCTGCATTAAAGAAACCTGGTTACAGCAGCATGAATATGTTAGTTTAAATAATTAACACCCCCCAGGTCATACTGTCAGAACCCTCAAAGCTCAGGCCGAGGAGGAGAAGTAGCAGCACTCTTCCACTCCAGCTTATTAATGAACCATAGACTCTGACAGAGTTTTAATTCACTTGAAAGCCTGACTCTTAGCCTTGTACACCCTAATTGGAAAACTCAAAAAAACAGTTTTATTTGTTGCTGTTGTCCACCTGGGCCTTATTAAGAGTTTCTGTCTGATTTCTCAGACTTAGGGCTATTTCAGATAAAATGATTATAGTGGGTGATTTTAAAATCCATGTAGATGCTAAAAATGACTCTTGTATCACTCTAGATACTGTGGTTCCTCTAAAATGAAAGCTTCAAATCAGAAGCTTGAGTCTTTGGTATAGCTAAAAAATGCAAAGCTTAAAACAGACAATACGTAAGCTGGAGAGGAAATCTTCATTTAGCCTGGAAAAAGAGATTGTTGCACTATTAAAAAAAAGTCCATAAAGCTAGGACATCTTACTATACATCACTAATTGAAAAAAATAAGAACTCCAGCACTTTTGAGGCAGATTCAGCCTGGCTGACTCTTTGTAGAGCTAAGTATTCCTATAACCTTAACTAGTAATGACTTCATCAACATGTCTATTTGACCACATTCCTGCAAAACTGATCAAAGAAATCCTACCAATAATTAATGCTAGGATCTTAAATATGATCAATCTATCTTCATTAATTGGCTACATACTACAGGCCTTCAGAGTGGCAGTAATTAAACCATTACCTAAAAGGCCATCACTTGACCCAGCTTTCTTTAACCAATTATAGGCTAATCTCCAACCTTCCTATTATCTCAAAAAATCATGAAAGAGTAGATGTAAAGCAGCTAACTGATCATCTGCAGAGGAATAGTTAATTTGAAGAGTTTCAGTCAGGTTTTATAATTCATCACAGTTGAGAAACAGCATTAGTGAATGCTACAAATTATCTACTTATGGCCTCTATGCTTGTCCTGCTAGACATCAGTATAACGTTCGATACTGTAGACCATAGTATTTTATTACAGTTTTATTACAGTTATTAGAGCATTCTGTAGGTATTAAAGGTGCTGTGCTGCAGTGGTTTGAATCATATCTATCAAACTGTTTCCAATTTGTTCAAGTAAATGAGGAGTGTTATTCACACACTAAGGTAAATTTTAGAGTTCTACAGTGTTCTACACTAGGACCAATACTATTTACATTATACATGCTTTCTTTGGCCAGTATTATTAGAAGGCATAGCATACATTTTCACATTTTTATTGCTATGCAGATGATATCCAGCTTTATCGATCCATGAAGCCAGATTACACATACCAATTAGTTAACCTGCAGGAATGTCTTAAAGACAGGCCTGGATGACCTCTAATTTCCTACTTCTAAATTCAGATAAAACTGAGGTTATTGTACCAACAAATCTTAGAAATGGTGTCTAATCAGATACTTACTCTCAATGGCATTACTTTGGCCTCCAGTAACACTGTGAGGAATACACAATGCCTTGAGGCAACTGTTGTTATGATTTGGCACTATATAAATAAAATTGAACTGAATTGAATTCCTATTTCAAATCTATGAGGTTCTGGCTAGTATTTAGTGTGAATCTCTGTTTAATGTTAATTTTTGCGTATTTGCAACAGATCACGCATCAGAGCTGTAATTTTTGTGATTTATCACTCGTAATTCGTATATTATCACAGTCTGCTTTGACACATTTAACACTGTCCTGATAGCTCTGAGGATGGCAACTGACCCAGGCCCTGTCTTTGAAGCAATCATTTCAAAGAACGCAAGATCGCAGGTTAATTTCACACATTTGCAAAAATTTTGTTCTAGTTGCCAATCATTCTTTCCTGAGTGTGACTGCAGCATAAAGTTTAGATTTTTAGTTTTTAGAAAATACTCTTTTTTTAAAATACCTAGTTTTAGTTTTCATATTAGTTTTGTTAAGTATAAAATCCTTGATATATAAACACTGCACCACCAATAACAGAATTGTAGTAAGATGTGCACCACCCCCTCCAAACATTATGATGTAAAAACAATGGTTGGAAGAAGACAGCTGGAGAGCCAGCAGCTGTAAAAATATGAGAAGTTCAAATATGCAAAACAAATTTATTTGCATTTTGATTAAAAAAGGAAATTTGACACCACTGTTAAGCCTTAAGGAGTGACAGAATGGTTTTTGGAGAGTAAGACTAAAAGTAAACAACTTGTTTTTTTAAACACAAAACCATCACAGGGCTGGTTTTATATGTGATTATAATCATTAGAATCCAGCTAGATGTGAAGTTTAAAGTAATAAAAACAATCTATTTTCAATCATTTCTGCCACATGTTGCATGAAAAAGACTGAAAAATATTAACCTGAAACTGAAGAAAAAGCTCATAGAGAGGCTGTCAGTACCACCATGAGCGACACAGATAACACACAAAATCATGAAAGATTAACATTACAGTTAGGAAATAAGGCAGCTTTAATATCCTGCAGATGATCCCATGTTGTGGTAACAAAGTTCCTGATAAAAGGCAGCAGCTCTGAGGAGTGCCAGCCTCTAATCTGGGAGGACATTATGGTTCTCCCCATAGGGATGCTGCCAGGCCCAAAACATTAAGCTTTGCCTGGAGTGCAGAGAAAAGTCATGGCATCTGGCTTTTCCACCTCCTCTGGTCTTCCACTTTTTATAGCAGGAATATTTTGGAACAGCTCTCCCCTCCTTACTTCAGTATGATTAGGATTAGGACGAGTGGGAAAATGTGGAGAGAGAAATGAATCAATATATTTTTTAAAAAGTCAAATGAATGGCAATGGTAATACCGCGGTGAGGTAAATGAATCCTATTGATGGGGCATATCAAATTACCAACTAAGTCCAGGTGGTGGAAGTTAACTGGATGCTACTGAAATCCTATTACAGACTCCCCACCCTTCTCTCCCTCCCCTTCTTTCTCCTCTCCCTCCTCCTCATTCATTTCTCCCCTTTTTTTCCTGTCTAGCATCAGAGGAATGGGGATTGCGGATTGTGGCAGGCTGATTCAGACTTAGGTAAAATGACATCTAACTGATGTTGAGACTGGCAGCAGGCTCCTGTAGCAGGGAGATAAGACCATTGCTGCTGGCATTTCAATTACACTTTACTGCCCCGCACATCTGTTGCGAGAGCTACTTTTCAGCCTTTTCCCCTCAGGCAAATACAGCCTTACTCTGACTCCACTGGCTTTCTTTGACTGCACAGCCTCTTTCCTCATTCTTTATCCACAACAAATTCAAATTGTCTTCCTCCTTAGATTCACTCTACCCACTGTTTGTAATCTATTTGTTCGGCCTGTTTAACTCACAGGGAGCTAAGACTGGACAGATGACAGAGACAGACACGAGGAAGAAATAGAAAACTTAATCACAGGCACAGTGATACACAAAACAAGAATGAGAGACAGACGAGGAGAGAAAAGGGTTTTCAAGTGAGGGAGAGACACAAGAACACACAGAAATAAAGAGACAGGAAGATAATTGCACCATGGAGATAAACAGGGGTAAACGAAAGCTGCTGTGGATAGGAATGGAAAATAAACCGAGTTACCTTGGCTGCATGGGCAGAGGTACAGACACAAACAGGTGGACTGGTAGGTAGGCAGGGAGGAAATATGACATACATAAATCTCCAGGTCTTTTTTTATTTGTGGAATTTGATTAGAAAATCAGTCTATAATCTATTTTCTTTTTAAAAAGAGGCATTTTGAGAAACTTAAAAGCAAGGTATCAAAGCTCTTGACCACTTACTTAAAAGCAGTATTATTTTGTGGCTGTACCAGACAAGTGAGAGGAAATGTGTAATACAACTTTCAACATAGTTTTCATTTGGATCTGCTGGATCTGCTATTTCAGTGTAGCAACAGATGTCTGTTTTGTTTTTTGTTTTTTTGTTTTTGGGGGTGGGGTGGAGGGGGGTGAGGAGCTTCTCATTCTGAAAACTGTGACTTTTTGAGTTATTGTATCAAAATTGTGCAAAGGAATGTCATTTCATTTGTCCTCCAATGCAGATTTTTTATTTTATTTAAAGAAGGATTTTGAAAGTAAATGAATAGTACAAAAGTATAATTCAGAGCAAAAAAAAGAGAAGATCACAGCAAAAAAAAGATCAAAGTTAGTGGGGGTGCTGCAGAGCCTACAACAGAGGACAAGTCATTACAGATATTGTGGACTTATCCACGGCTACATCATTTCTGGCAATCAATTTTCAATAGGTTCTCCTCAATACTAAAAGAAGCAATGGATACATCCACTCGTATATTTGTTGTTGCACCACAAGGCAGCACATCATTTCACAAGCGCAACACAGCATCCTTCTACACTTTACTGGTCATGCAACTCAACTGGAAAGATCTTCCCCACTTAAAGTTTTTCTCACTGGATCAAAAAGACAATGCAATTTATCAAGATACGAACAAGATTTGCCGTGAGATTTTAAGCAATCTGGAATCGTTTTTTGGCATCTGTAGAAAAACAGAAGCAGTTGTAACATGTATATACATGTAACTGCTGAATTCTTCAGTGGCTGTTTTGTTTTGTTAACTTAAAATAAGTGTAGAAATCTGGTTTGGTGGATAAGTGGGTAGGTGGATGGGTGATGCATATGGGTTAAGTGGATAGTTGAAATTATAACTGATACATGACACTGTTTATGTTTTGTGTACTGTAAAAACAGTATATATGTGCAAGCACAAATATAATTTTTGTGGTTTTGGTTGACAGGAGATTGTCCAAAAATTAACAAAAAACCACCTTCATACATGTTGACTGTTCCCTCTTTCACTTTCCATTTCTTGCCAATGGGATTATAATACCATCTTTAATCAAGAGGCTGATTTCTTGATTTCTCGTTTTAATGTTGAAATGCTGTACCTTAAAACTCTGCCTGCTTGGTTAAAAAAAAATAATAAAGCAAAAAAAAAAATAAAAGTAAATCAAAATCAACTTCAAAAAAACTTTGTCTGAAAATCCTATCCAATTAATGACAGTAAATTGCCAGATACGGTAATAAAATATGAAATTTCCCTGCTGCTGCTTTATATTTGCTGTACTTTTTAGGGCATGTATGTATGCCCATGTATGGGCAAGTACCCTCCCTTTAGCAGGGTCCATAACACCTAACTAACACCTTTCAGGACTTTAATATTGTAACAACTCCACAGGAGAGTGAACACAAATGCAGGACACACCAGAGGCAGACAGAATAAAATCCAAATCCTTTAATCCAGGGCCTAGTTCACACATGGGAGTGGAGTGAGGAGGAGCAAGAATTTCAGCAAGAGACAGGCAAAAAGGCAAAGTCAAAATAACAGGCTGGTACATGAGAAAGAAAAACCTAGGGACAAGTATAACTGCGAGCTATACCGGAGAAATCAAGCTGGAAAGCTTGATTAAAATCAGTCTGAAAAGCTTGATTACAAGGAAAACAAGACAATCTGGCAGTGTTAGACAGGAGCTGTCTATATAACCCCGCTTCTTAAAATGTTGTGGACGCTGTGTAAAATGTAAATAAAAACAGAATCCTGTCACTTGCAAACCTCATAACCCCATTATTTATTCACAGTAGAACACTGGAAACAACAAATGTTTAAAATGAGACAATTTCATGTAAAATATTAACTCATTTTGAATTTAATGGCAGCATCACGGCTCCAAAAAATTGGGACAGGGGCAACAAAAGGATGGAAAAGTAAGCGGTGCTAGGAAGAAAGTAATTAGGTTGGCAACAGGTCAGTAACATGACCGAGTATGAAAAGATCTTAGAAAGGCAGAGGTTCACCAATCTGCAAAAAATTGCAGCTACAAATTGTGGAATAATTTCACAATAATGCTCGTCCACGATCTTCGGGCCCTGGGGCAGTATTAAATCCAGACATGATTCTGTCATGGAAATTACTGCATGGGCTCAGGAAGACTTCCAGAAATCACTGTCTGTGAACACAGTTCACTGTGGCATCCATAAATGCAGGTAAAAGCTTTATCATGCAGCCACATGTGATCAGTACAGGTTTTAAAATATGCTCCCATCCAGACGACGTCTTTTTCAGGGACGTTCTTGCATATTTCAGCAAGACAATATTAAACTGCATACTGCATCTATGATAACAACACGGCTTTGTAGTACAAGAGTCTGGGTGCTGAACTGACCCACCTGCAGTCCAGACTTTTCACCAAAAGAAAATATTTGGTGGATCACAATATTAAAAATATGGCAAAGAGCAGCTAGAATCTCATATCAGACAAGAATGGGAAAACATCTCTCTCCCAAAAGAACAGTGGCTGGTATACATTTACACACTGTTGTTAAAAGAAGAGAGGATGCTACATAATGGTAAACATGGTCCTGTCCCAACCTTTCTGAGACATGTTGTGCCATCAAATTAATAAGTTAACACTGCTAATGGATCAGTATTCAGTTTCATCCGAAAGACAAAGCCAAGGAATTGGGATCAATATAGATAGATGTCAGGTACCGGCTGTGTGGCAGGGAGAGTTGGACCCAAATGCAGGACTTGGGAGAAAGGATTTAAACTCAAAAAATAGCTTTAATGATGAAGTTTCTTCCATAACATACAAAATACAAAAAACAACTAGGCAGGATTGGAGCCAGGAATACAAAACTCTGAGTCAAAGGGGAAAACATGGAACAAGGGAGCACGCAGCATGAGGGACCACGCAATAAAGAACAGCGGGAGACAGAGACAAAATAAACACTCACGGGATAACGAGAGGAGAAGTAACAGGTGGGACGCATGGCTGGAAATTATAGAAATAATGAGGCAGGGGCAAGTAAACCTAACACAAGCCACAGAAAACAACAGTTACCACAATTAAACAGGAAGACACAACTGAATGGGAAACAAGGGTTAACTTGACATAGGGGAGAAAAGAAGGACTGAGCAGGGGAACATGGACAAATGCAGATGAGGCTGGGACACCAAGGAATACAGCTGAACTCACTGGGGAAAACAAGACAAGGGGAACAAAACTAAACACTGCACATGTGACAAAAAACAAACAAACAAAAAAAGGGAGTAACTAAAGACAGAATTACTAACAGATGAATACTTGATAAGGCAGGGGGAACACAGGGGAAGCATGATAACTAAGTGAGGGATAGAACACAACAACCTCTAACTAGATAACAAAGACTAAGAGGGCCTGACAATATAATACTAAACAGAGCAAAACCTAAACAAGATATCAGGAACAAAGGATTAAACACTGCAACCAACTAGACACAAAACTGATAAGAGACCAAACACAGAAACGAAGACTATGCCAGTCACAGAAACATAAAGAAAGAACTCAGGAAATACAACATAAATTGAACCCATGAAAAAAATTTGATGTGAACCCAAAACCAAGGAATAAAAACATAAACAAACAAACCAGGAAACCCTATAATAAGACATAAAACTCAAAACTCTGGGTCCTAGACCAAGGGACCATTACAATATACCCTTTATTAATCCTTTGCAGGAAATTACATTGCCACTGTGGCTTCAACACAGACATAACACCACACATCCCAAACAGCAAAACAATAGTAATTCCTAGTATAGTTTATACAAATAAATAAAACAGCCAATCATATAAGCAAATATGCAAAATATCGGAACTGAACAACCATTCCCTTTGGTTTATAAAGGACACAAAATAAAGGAAGAAGATTACTGATAACCTGCTTGTGTCTCAATTAGCTCTGCATGTATAAACACTGCAAACTAATGACAAAAATTGTGAAACGCTGAGTTTGAGTATACTGTAGCAATAACCTTAATTCAGGTTCTGTTTCTCCCTTTCACTCCGTGTCTCACACTCCCTGTCGCTCACACACACACACACACACACACACATACAC